>LR737384.1:19791152-19814148 GCA_902655005.2 Marronus borbonicus
ACGTACATTGCTAATATACACTTCACAAAGCAACAAAAATAGAGTGCGTAGTGGGGGCCCTCAGACTCAACTCGTGTAGACTCGCTCGGATTCGCACACCTACGGAAAACTCGGTGTGTCGGGCCCAAAAGACGAGGGGCCAATGTTGGGGTCCAGACCCCAACGGAGTATCGTAAGGCGGGCCCTCCACACCTCGTTTTCCTTCGGTGTGCTCATCTCGCTCGTAATGCACGAGTCTCGTCTTCGGGCCCGTTGTCGTTGTATACTCCTTATCTTAATATCAAATCTTTTAGAAAGTATAAATCACAATGTACATGTGACGCCCAATAGATTAGAAATTGATCACGAAGTCAAGTGATCAATTTCTAATTGATCACAAGCCTAAGTTCACAGTAAATCTATCAGATACCAACAGAAAATCTGTTAGAGAAGAACAGAACATTGCAACACAAACAGCATGCAGGTCCTGACAGACAGCAGAAGAGACAGCCGTCGTACCATTGCACGGAACTAACAGGAGTACGGCTTTCAGAAATTGTCTCGGAGCAACCAAAAGCCGAAACCTACACAGAAGAATAATTCACAGGGCTGCTAGGTATAGTGAAAGAAACAAAGTTAACGTAAATGAAACAACAGTTGAGGAACCACAATTGATCTGAAGAGATCGCAGTGGAATAGACCAGGAACCACCACGTTTTTTTTTCTGTACATTTTGCGATCAATATTGTTATCATTAGTATTTTCCAATTTTCAATATAAAAAAAAATATCTCTACTTGGGCAGCAGTGAGTTAAGGACACTATTTGACATATTAATGAGAAATGCTTAAACTCGGAATTTGATATACTCTTGTTCTGGGGTTCAATATTCGGACGCACCTATAACGCTCTGAAGTGACGATAATCGTTCCTCTTCTTTCCTCAAAAATGCAAGGACCTACAATGCCAAATGTAGTAATAGCATACCACACTGTAACATGCGCACTATATAAAGGTTGCTGGCGAAGTTCAGAATAGCTGGTTCTAGTCCAGTAGCGAAAGTGTGTTTACACGTACACTTATGTGAAAATATGTATTCAGAAATCGCATTCAGAAGTGGAACATTTACGATTGCCATTGCTTTAAAGATATCTTTGAAACAGATTCAAAAGAATTGTTTTTATCTGTTTCTTATTGCACAAAGAAATTAATAAACTAATAAAATATGATACTTATATTTGCCATATCCTTACTATTGGTTCAAATCGTAAAAGAAAATTATGTTAATTACCGACAGTACCTAAATTATAAAGGGACCAAAAAAGAAATAAAACTAACAATATGACATTTTTTTTTCTCCTAAAAAAAATATTGTCAGATAGGTATTTATAAGTCTATTAGACATTTATTATTAAATTAATTAAATAGATATACTTTACTTATTTTTCTTTCAGATTGCATACGTTCTATTTTTGGTTATATTTAGTTACACAGTGCTTGTAAAAATGAACCATACACCAACCTGGCAAGAATGCCTCGCCATATTATATATTTGCACACTTGGATGTGAAAAAGTCCGCGAACTGCTCTCATCCGAACCGGTAGCGATAAGCCATAAATTTGCTGTTTGGATATGGAACATGTGGAATCCTTGCGATGCTGCCGCGGTTCTCTTCTTCCTGGTAGCGTTGACGTTCCGATTACAAGAGAGCACGATGGAAATCGGCAGAGTTATGTACTGCGTGAACAGTGTGTACTGGTACCTCCGAATTCTCAATATATTAGGTGTAAATAAATACTTGGGTAAGTATATCCAAATGTAAATATTATGTAAGTAATTCAATAGTAAGCTAAGAGGGTCTTTGAGTAGCAATAGCACTTAGTAATAAAACATGTGAATGTATAAAAGGCAAAATAGCGTATTTCATATTGAAGCCTTATTAGATCTCCAATCAAAGATGAATAATTCCAGAAAGAAGGTATTTTCGACTGTGAAGCATTTAAAAGACGGGAAATCACCAAGAGGACGAAAAAATTGAAATTAATGTATTGGCTTACTTCAAAGTCCATCAAAAGGAGCAGCTACGGTCGAGTTGGGTTTAAGTATTGGCATATCTTAACAAAAACGGATTTAAATCTTATAAAATTAAACCACCGGAACATTTGGAATTGCGCCAAAAATTATAGAAATTCTCATAATTGAGTAATTCATTTGAGTTTCAATTTTTTCGACAACACTAAAATATTTGTCTAGAGTTTTCTATTAATTATATATATAATCCTACAAATTAAGGTAAACTGACAGGATCATGTCATTTACATTTCAAGATACCTTGCATAATCCGGGTAGTCTTTGTTTATGTGACTCCCACAAAATTGTAGCAACCCATTACTCTGTTGAGTCGATTCTCTCGGGCTCGGCGACAGTCTCGACAAGAGTCTCGATGTCAATTACTTACGTGAATCTTACATTAGTATTGATTTACTACTAATTACATGCATTTGCTAAATTTTAATTAACCATCCTTACGCTTACACTTGCGCAACTCAGTGCAAATTCTTAATTTTATTAGAAAGTTATATTACAAAAAATACATCAAACATGTATATTGAGAATTGCTAATATACGTACGTATACAATGTAGATCGGGGGTGCTCAAACGGGCGATCGCGAGACCTTTTTGAGGAAATATTGGCCGATTTCGGTCGATCCCCAATTTTTGTTTGATGACGACATGATTCACATTTGAGTTGATTCACAGTTAAGCCAGAATAACCCCGTCTTTGATTCCCGCCGATTCTTCTGGAAACTTCGGGCGGCGTGTTTGGCGGTACGTTAACAAACCATGGCGAAACTACCTATCGGGAACATTCGAGAGTTCGTCCGCGCCGATATAAATACTGCGCCGACGGGAGTCGGAGTCAGTCCAAGTAATAACTCGAATGCGATACGAAGTTTATAAATAAAGCGCCGCCTCACTAAAATCTGTACAATTCAAAACAATACAAAATGAGTGCGACAAAAAGAAGTAAAACGTATCATTTTAATAACGATTGGGAGACAGAATTCTTATTTTGTATGGTGAAGGATAAGTGCATTTGTCTCATTTGCCGAGCCTCAGTCAATACCTAAGCGTGGGAATATAGAGACACCTCATAAAAACTATGAAAACGATTTCCCCTCCAAAGAGTCGATTAAGAAAACAAAAAGTGCATGATTTGATAACTTGTTTGAAAAACGAACAAAGCATGTTCGCAAGACCAGCCGAACAATCAAACGCTACAACGATCGCGTCATTTAAAATCTCTCACATATATTGGCGAAACACAAGAAACCCAACACAACACAAGACGTAATGGTTGTGAAAGAAGCATTTTCTGAAGCGGGTGACGTTTTATTTGGAGACTTTAAAAATAAAGCAGAGATCTGTCTGTTATTAAAGAACTTCAGTTATCTCGTCCGACAGTCACAACGCGTGTTGAAGCCATGAGCTAGCAGTTCGACGAATCCATCGATTTGACAGATACTGCTCAGCTGTGTTTTATTCTAATTGTATTTAATGACATGATTGCTTTGAAAGGAAAATCCCATGGTGAAGATATATATGATGCTTTCTTAAATTTTGTGACAAGCTACAAGCTACCAATCTATAAATGAGTGCGACATGGCTGGAAACAAAAATGGTTTTGTGCATTGTCTCGAGCTAATGACGATTTCCCTTCATTTTTCTCATTCCATTTCTTTATCCATCAAGTTTTGTGTTCAAAAGTTCTAAACATGGAGGAGGTTATGAACATTGCAATAACAATTGCGAATTCCATCCGTGTCCTAAGCTTGCAACGACGGCTCTTCAAGTTGCAGTTGGAAGATACTGCTGAACACACCGATTTAGTTCTTCACACGGACGTAACATGGTTCACACAATACAACAGTTTATAAAGACTATGAACCTTTGATGACTACCATCAGATACTGGTTTAATGAATCTAAGCATAGCCGAGCAACCGTCTTTGATGACCAGCAGCCAGGTCGCTCTATTGAAGTGACTACGAAGGATATAGTCAATCAAGTTTCTAATATTGCGTTAGCAGACCACCGGAGGAAGATTAGAATGATTGTCTACAAGGTGAATGTTTCAAATGAACGTATGCGAAACATTCTTCAGGAAAAATTGAGTACGAGAAAGCAATCGGCGAGGTGAGTGCCGCATCTGTTGTCGATTGATCAAAAGCGGAATCGCGTGATAACTTCAGAGGAATGTTTGAAGGTATTTAAGAGCAATACGAGAGAATTTTTGTGCACTACACATCAGAAACCAACAACAAAGGTCAGTTGGCAAAATAGGTTTTTCACGGCGAATGTGTAGCAAAAAAGATGGATATTTGGAGAAGAGAAGGACAATTACGGGACAGAATTATGCTGATTTATTGGACCGTTTCGACGTTGATCTGAAGAGAAAAATGCCCCACCTAACAAGGAAAAGAATTTTCTACCATCGTGAGAACGTCCCTGTCTACTCGTCGGTAATTGCAACACCAAAACTAGTCTAGTTGGTGTCCCATCCACCATTCGCCAGATTTGGCTCTTTGTGACCTCTTTCTTCTTCCAGACTTTAAAAAATGGTTTGGTAGAAAATAGTTCACGTCATTGCCAGAATTCCTATTATTTGGATGGCTTAAAAAGGTTGGAACATCGCCGGATTAAGTGCATGAAGCTAAAAGGAGATTATGTTGAGAAATAAATTTACTAAATACAAAACAATTGAGTTGCCTTCCTTAACACGGGTACTTATGCTACCATTCTCGTGCATATAGCTATACGACTATATGCATTATAATTTATGCGGAATATTTTACCCCCTCATAAATTCATTGTAACACCTCGCAGAATTGTTAAAGAAAAGTGTTGGCAGCTATTGATCTAATGCTCATATTCGCATATGTCCAACCTGTAATTCTGCTTTTGATCCTATTGGTTAGTAAACTCCATTACTAAAGATTTGGTGTATGTTCTATAAATACGTGTGAACTAAATAGATAATGCATTGGTGTATTATCTATATATTTTACCATCATTACGTTCCGGAGGATATACTTAGTATAAACGTGCTTGGTGTAACACGTTTAATTTATTATTCTGTACAATTTCCAGTTTATTAATTAGTCGAGAGAGTGATATTAGAAGATAATATAATGATTCTTTGTGAACATCTGTATATTACAAAATTAATCCAACAAAATATTATTATAAATTGTAACTTATTTTACTTTCTAACATAACATTTTTTATTTTTTTAGGACCACTTGTAACAATGATGGGTAAAATGGTAAAGAATATGATATATTTTGTAGTACTGTTATTGGTTGTTCTTATGAGCTTTGGCGTATGCCGACAAGCAATATTATATCCAAATACAGAGCCTAGCTGGCAAATTGCTAGAGACGTAAGTGACCCTAATCTATAAAATCGTCCCAATATTATCTTCTTTACTCTTCTCGTAGGTATTCTTCGAACCGTACTTTATGTTGTATGGTGAAGTATTTGCTGATAGTATCGACCCACCTTGTGGCGAAGGCACGGATATTCCTTGCTTAACCGGACGATGGATAACACCAGCCGTCATGTCCATATACCTTCTAATAGCGAACATCCTTCTAATTAATTTGCTAATCGCCGTTTTCAATAACATTTTCATAGAGGTGAATGCGGTTTCGCATCAGGTTTGGATGTTTCAGAGATTTACGGTAGTCATGGAGTACGAACAAAAGCCAATTTTGCCGCCGCCATTTATTTTCCTATGTCATCTATACTTAATTTACAAGTATATACGGCGAAAACTAGACGGTGAGCGAGAAACCTACGATAACGGGTTGAAATTGTTCTTGGATAAAGAAGAAATGGAACGCCTGTACGATTTCGAAGAGGAGTGCGTCGAAGGATATTTCGCCGAACAAGACCTAAAAGTACAACAGTCCACCGAAGATCGTATCCGTGTTACCACCGAGAGAGTCGAAAACGTGATGCAGGTATGATTTTTGCAATATGTTTAATGTATGTAGATCTTCCCCCGCATTAATTAAAACTATATCTACTGGGCACTGCCCCTGGAACATCCTTCAGTTTGAACCCCGCCAGCATTAACCTTAACACAGAAAATCAAGCTGCAGATGTAAATAAAATGCGAATGTCGTACACCAACGGGTGAAACTTTTACACTCTGCACGTGAGGTTAAATGCATAATAAATTTAATATGAGCAGTGAATGCCATTGGTATAATAAGCGAATAGAGTAATATTTTACTGGAACACATTTCTTGAGTGGATTTTATGTCCGGTTAAAAGAAATATAACTTGGTGTAATATCTGAAGATGATACTTTCATTTTATTGTGTTTTACGTTTATAACTGGTAATAATCTGATAATGAGTAATATTCCTTATCTAAAAAATATGTATGTGTGCATCAAGTAACATTTTTTCAACGAAAATACGAATATAAAAAGATATAATAATAGGAATATAAATCTTAAATTTCAGCCTCTTAGCTACAAATTGATTCTTTAATATTTTAGTTCTCAAATACCAGAATTGTATAGTTGATTAGAGAGCTGACTGTAGGTTCTCATCTCTTCACTTTTCTGATTAGCGCAATTAATTCACTTCTTGTTTTCTCAATTCAAACATTATATCAATTGTTGCCTAGTACTCAAATGCATTTAGTTTTCGCATACAAGCAGTATCGTGCAGTACTTACTCTTTAAACTCGTAAGTAGAGATGTAAAATTAAAGTACTATTGGTTACTGAGTACTCATTACCAGAGCGGCTGGTGGTGTATGTACAAGATATGCAAGGGAAGATATCAAAGCTTTGTTATTAACCGCCCATTTAAATCACCAGCAGCCATCACTGCTTGTTATTCGCCGAGATCCGAATTAACGATTTCGTCTCTGTAATTGTGCATTAAGGGACCAGACAATATAGAACATCCAAATTGAGGAATAAGAGTTAAAGTTGCAAGCATCTCTGCGGAGACTGACATATTCACGACTGTTAAGAAGTGAATGATGAACACTTTGAGCACCTTCTATAAAGTAACTAATTTTTTCTTAGTTCCTTGTTTGATTTTTTTTACATTTCTGCCAAAAATTAAGAAATAAAGAATACATCAGCAGGATGTTACAGTCGTCCACAAGGTATGAAAAGCATCACAATCAATGCAAATAAGGCCCATCTAGTGGTTAAGAGCTCGACTTTTAGAGCAAAAGAGCAAAATTCTTTTTTCTGACTTATTTATCCCTGGGAACAAGGGAGTTAAAAGGATGTCCAAGTCCAGCAAACACTCGTTTAAAATTTCATTTGTTTTTTCTAATAACATTTAAATTGCCGAAAGAGTGTTTTAGAAACACTTCTAAATCCTGCGGTCATAAATTTTATCTAAATAACTTGGAAAAATCATAAATTTCTAATTTTCTTAATTTTTCCCTTTGGCAAAACGTTACAATTTATTTTTTATAAAACTAGAAAACACGTCCAAGAAATTTGGGTATTTTTAAAGTTCGCAGATAAGTTGTTAATAAATTTTGATGCCCGAAATATCCGGAGATTGTTGGTGCAGATGCAGCCTGGACCTAAGAGTAACTATCGCTTCTCCTAATATTGTGTTATAGTCATGTAAAAGACTAGAGTATCACTGCAACAAAAAGTTCACCTTGCCATAAAATAGTTATGAATATGAATTATAGAATAGTTGACATGACAGAAACAGAACTGAAAACAATATGCAAGATATATTATAGCACCTTGATCTCTGTTTTAGTGGAATTTAAGTTTGCCAAAGTTTATTGGAAACGAATTATGGAAATTCCGCCACTTTGTTGTCCCAAATAAAATTGAATCTGGAAGCTTCATTTTTATTTGTTACTACGTATTCACAATTGTTGTCAACATCAGTCAAAATTTGGCCAATGTAGTACACTACACTCTTTTGTTCAGTTATAAATTCTATCAAAACATAGTCATGTTTTATAGGGTCTTGTATCACGTGCTGAAACTCAAACAAAATATCTGCATCTTCACATGTTTCTTCATCCTCGCTTACAAATTCATATTTACAATGTTTCTCCTTTTTTCCTAAAATGCCTAACGTCAGCTTTATTTTTTCTTTTAATGTTATTTAATTTGTCTTGTTTGTTTATAATCTTTAGTTGTTTCTGTTTAAGTTCATCCCGCATAGGAGTAGAAGTTAATAAAATTGTTGAATTTTTCTTTCCAACATTTCTTTTCTTTTCAGCTATATTACTAACAAGTAATAAGTAAATTCAGCAACAGCTGAAGGAAAAGGAAATAGTTCTTTCACAGTAGAAGAAATAGCATTTGTAGCATTGTGTTGTTCTTTTGACGATGAATGTGATATATTCTTTGTTGCAACTTCGATAACTTTTACAACGAAAGATTTATCTGCATTCGTTGAAACTTCTTCCTTTCGCTGATCACGAAGGGAGTCTGATGCCACAAAATCTACTTCTGAAAATACGGACGGTTGAAATGGATAGATACTTGTAGGTCTGAATCCGTTGACAGCTTTGTCTGCCGTTGCTACTTTTTGATATGCTTGACCAGAGTTCAACAATTTCGTATACTGTAATCAGTAGTGTAATCAGTAGCAGTGGAGCAGCATATAATTGTTACTAAGTCGCCTCCTTCAACGCTAATAATTTTTCCTATCTGTTTCACCTCCTTTTAGGCTAAAACCTTAGATTGTCCATCTACGGTAAGTAGACCGCTTTCATCTATAGGGTACAATAAAAACAAGTTTGCAAAAAATTTACCTACGCCTTATTGAAACTAATAACTGTTGCGACTGGTAGACTCCGGTGATCTTAAAGATAGAGTGGGGTGTCGTTTCATAAAATTTCTATAAAAATCATAACCTGCAATTCTTTTGTTCTCTTTAGTTTTTCTGGTAGGTAAGTTTTCGAAATTCATTGATTGTAAGATCATAGTATCTTTGGAGTACATTTTAGTGCAATAATCTTACGGCTGATACTCCCTTTCCATTGTAGAAACTGACATTCCCTTACTTTCTTAAGTATAACACGAGATTTTAGAGTTTCTCATTCTATTTCTTAAATGATCTCGCAATTTCAATTTCGGAATGTTTAATTATTTACTTACTTCGGTAATACTCACATCATTTTCTTTGACCAACTTTAGTGCCTTCATAAGATCATGATCGTCCAAAGTAGCCCTTAAATTCTGTCATTTTTAGTTCCGTGCCATCTAAAATGATTATCATACGTACAGAAATCGTATCTAATCATTAAGGGCAACAAACAAATGAATGTTGTCGGTAATATCAGAACCTAAATCTATGCAGTAATTTACCTATTTTAGTTTTTTTGCCAGTAGGTGGCGAGAATTTCTTGTAAACACTATTGCCCCAAGCACGCTATTACCCCAGTCTCCCTTACATTCTTGTGAAATTTATAATTTGCCTTATTCTTACGCTTAAGCTCTATGTTGTCGAAAGACAACGTAGAGCTTAAGCCCCAAAAGTTAATTCCATATCTTAATCTACTTAACCCACAAGCATAATAATTGCTGGGTGGTTAATGTAGTTTTTAAACTCCTGAATAAATAACATACACCGTTCAGAGTAGATAGAAGCTTTTCTCAGTAAGTTGGAAAATATAAAAATTCTTCTCGTTTTACACAATATTAACCAATATATTTAAAAAATCTAATAGTATTTGTGAGTTTTATAATAAAGAATCCGCTATAAAAATGTTGTCTTCTTGTGACATATATCTAGCAACACACAGTATATAGAAACTGTAAACATTACCTACCTACATATATTTACCTACATATATTTAACTAAAATGGATTTTTTTTTTTAAATCAAACAAATGGTTTTCCTTTTTATTACCATAAAGTAAATTTCTTGCCGGTTAATTTTCTTCTTCAAGTCATCTTCTAAATTATCCCAAATTATAGTTATTAATCAACGCATTACTTCAAAGACGTATTCCATTGGATTTCAGAAAGTAGAGGATATTAACATGAAAGAGAACAATCAAACGACGACCATGCAAAATCTAGAATTTCGTCTACGCAAGGTAGAAGACGCCTCGCAGGATATCCTACAACATTTGGCAGTTATACATCGCTTCATGGCGACAAGGACCGATGAAGAACTACCAGCAATTGCCCTACCAACTACGGATAGATTACGCAAGACTAGTGAACGATCAGAGGCAGCCCAATCTGACGATTCCCATCTATCACTTCAACCAATTCGGAAGAAGCCTGTTAGGTCGCTAACAGAAGTCAGGTCGGATGCCTACATTTTCGACGACGGTTTGCACTACGAGGTTAGGGTAACCGAAGAAGAAGAGGAACAGGAGGATCCTCCAGAAAATATCTCACTTGCAGGTAAAATCTAATATTTCGTTATTCAAAGGTATGGATGGTTGGTAAACGCAGTGATCTTAATCTTAATTATCAACAATTTCAAAAAATTTAAATACACATCCTCAGGCTAGAGACTAAAAACCAATTGAGATTTTTTTTTAATCGCATTACAAAACCATTATTTAATGGATTCTAAATTACTATTGTAACATAAATTAAAATTATTCCAAAAAATAGTGGTAAATATCGCTACCATTACACACCAGATTGTAGTAAAAATTTTGCAAAATATAAAATCTTAATTTTATATTTTGCATATTTTGCAATATGCAAATCCCTCTCTAGGTTTCTTCAACACCCCGTATAGCAAATGTTACAAACTTATTTTTAAACTGTTTTGAAAAATCTCCATTCAGAAAGAAAAAAAAGAAATTTTCAAAATATTAAAGAATGTTACCTTAATCCTTCTAACGTACTCTCAAAAGTTTTCTCTTTTGCCTACAGGAAGCAAAAAGCAATTAAATGTATTGGACGAACGGCAACTAAGTAGAGGATCAAAATCTTCATTGGATGAAAGCGAAAAATACGAAGAAATTGATAAATTGTCCTTGGAAGATTTAACAGCTATTGGCACTTTACGAGCTAAGGCAGCCTTAAAGAGAAGAGATTCATCCGGAAGAAGGAGCTCTGACGGTGGTAGTACTTCTTTAGAATTGTTTTTATTTGTAATTTCTACGTATTAAAATGTTTACAGGCGAATCTGTACACGGCAGCAAGAAAAGTTTAACACGAAGGCAAATATCTCAAACTCAGTCGGAGCCGGATAACAGCGAGCACACAGTTTTTTTACCGGTGCGCGCTGGCACTGTAGAAAGAAGCGTCACCTTTGCGGAACCTAAGATACAAGTCATTCCACCGACAAATCCGCCACCGCAGGCAAGTCCTCGAGGACTGCTTCTAGCCATGCATTCGGAATATACAAGCATCACGGATGAATTGGAAAGCGTTTGCGGTTTATTAAGTCCGCCAAGAACACCAAGACTGCTGTCACCGCCTCGACCGGGACAATCTTCATCAGAACAGGGTATATCAAATTATTTTAATACTAGCACACTTTTGATTGCTTCCGTTAAATCAAATGCTCGAAATGAGATATGCTCATTAATTTTATTACTAACAAAAAGCCTAGCAAAAACGCAGAGTATACCAAATAGACGTTATTCTTAATAAAAAAAAATTGAAAGTTAACTTAAATTCAGATTATTAAAGTGCAACTCAGCTCGTAGAAATTCTAATTCTTGTCGGATGAAGCGGTAAAACCTGAATTCGGCATAACACATTTTCAAATGCTAGGCGTTCTAAGAAAATGAATAAAGATGTGAAACTGAATATGTTGCTAGGTATGAGTAAGAATTCTCTCGGTGTATCTAAATCAGTTTCTCAGCGATCAATATTACGTGTAATAAAAGCAGAAAGAAGCCTCCCTTACAAAATGCAAACATTGCAACAACTCAATGAAGATGACCCTGATCGCGGAATACACTTTTGTGATATAATACAAGATTTATGCAACCGTAATCCACGCTACGTTCGCCAAATTCTCTTTTCGAATGAAGCTTCGTTTTGCCTACATACAACAGTAAAACGACAAAGTTGCAGTTGCTGGAGTAGAGAGAATCCTCACTGGATTACTAAAGCACATACTCAATTCCCTTGTAAAGTTAATATGTGGACAGGGTTAGTTGACAATAGAATCATTGGTCCTTTTTTCTTCGATGAAACTCTCTTGGGGCAGCAATATCTGTCATGAACTTGTATCTGGTCCTGCAGAAGTTCTTCCAAATGAAGCCAATCCTGTCTTACCAAATGGCGATATTTCATTGACTTCAGCAAGGTGGTGCACCTACGCACTTTGCAGATCCTGTTCGCATGTTTTTAAACAACTGCTTTCCTAGGAGATGGATCAGCATGCGAGAACCAATAAGCTGACTGCCCATGTCCCCAGATTATAAACCCCTTGTTTTTTTTTCCTGTAGGGGTATTCAAAATTAAAAATCTATGCCTATATCTTGACTGCAAAATTTAAAAATAGAATTAAGTATGAAATGAGTCGAATTAGTTCTGACGTCATTCGCAATGTACAAAATGAGTGTATCTGTAGATTTGCTTACTGTCAAGAGCCCGGTGTATGGCATTTCTAACAATTGATTTAAAAGAAACGCTGATTTAATTTCCTGAGTAACAATATTACCTTTAATTGTTATTAATTAAATGTACGTTCCGCTGTTTAAGTGACTTTTATACGAGATTATGTCTGACGGTACTATTTAAAAAATTAAATAATGTATCTAAATAAAAGAAATCAACAGTTGTCAAATTAACCATTTCGATGAGATCTTCGACAAACAAATTGCTTCAAATTTAATGAATTTATGCTATAATTTTGCCGCCCAGTGTATATACATAGTAATAATAAAAAAAAAATGAGGAGCGAAGTAACAACTTATATAAGAACAGAAGTTTGCAAATAATTTACCACAAGTTTGTTTGTTCTTTAATAAATATTTGAGAAATGATCTATTATTATCTATATAACAACCAACGACTGACGGCCAAGCTTTACCGCAGCGGCCGTCGAGATCACTAACAATGCACACGCGCCAGCGACTTGTCGGAGTTAGCGATAATGGTATCACTTGAAGCCACACGCACTTGCAGCACGGCCACCTGTTTTTCATATATACAGAGTATTTTAATTTTTATTACTATGGCTTGCGGGAATCACTTCCCTTCTTTTTTTCTTTTATTTCGCGTAAGTAGATAAGCAAGTCCACTTAATTCTTCAACGTCCATTTCGAAACATATGTTAAATGAATCGATGATTGTGGTCGCTAAGCAGGCAGTCAAACTCGAGTCGCGACCTGGCCGTCTAGTGCGCGTTTGAATTCACTAACCTAATGAAAATAAGTTAAAGAATAGAACTGTTATTGCGTTGATAACTTCTTATACGGCAGTATATTTCTTTATTTCATTTGAATTGCTTAATCGTACATGTAATATTTAGAGAGTATTTAATCGTAGCACATCATTGATCTAATTAAAATTAACTATTATTGCGTGATTCAGGCACTAGAAGACGATGCGCATCAGAAATGTCCAATCCAGAAATAGCTCTATTTATCGAAAAAGAACACTTGAGAGATGCCGAAGAAAATGATTACATGCTGATGCAAAATTTGATCCAAAGAAGAGTGGAGGAAGAACATGAAGAAGAACAGCTGCCGCCTAATCCAATGTTTCTTACAGTTCTTCACGAAACTAAAGAATACCGCAGTCCCAGGTTATTGAGACGATCGACGGCTATAGAAGATGATGCCGGCGCTGTTCCAATACAATGCCCTCTAGGTATTTTGATACCAATTTCACACACACAAGAAAATTATGTTATAGGCGACTTATTAATACCTTCCTATTCAGGTTCAGAAAACGTTCCTTCTGAAAGGCAAGATTCCTCTGAATCTCACACGACTAGCGAATTGCTTCCTTTTGTTGATCAACAGGTACCGCAAAGACCGTCGATCGTCATCGATTCTTCCCAACTACCAATACAAACTACGGAAGCATTACAAAAAGCCGATAGCAAAGCTAGTCTGTACATGCAATCCGAAACCATGTGCTAATTATGTACCTAAAAGCACTAAAAACACCGAAGCAATATTAAAGAAACGAATTTTTCAAAATAAAGCATCAGTTTTTCAACAATAAAGTTCGTCTTAAACATGTTGTTAGCTGTTGCCGCTCTAGCGTTCTAAACTGTGTAACGTCGAATTTTAAGTATATCGTCGCAATTGGCAATTTGATTTTTACATTGTATTTGTTCAATTTCTATTAATGTTACTTCTATACCGATTATATTTACATATTTTTTATTACTGATTTTAACGTAGATAATTGTAGACTTTTGCCTATAAAATTGTGAATGGTTTTTTTGCAGACGTTACTTTAAAATTTACTTCAAATTAATCGCTTTAATAAAAGTTAGGAAAATGCTCTTTTATCGTGATATTGATTGAAAATGGAAAATAAAATGAATTTAACTAGAAAGCGCTTAAAAGTTGCACTGTAATGATCTCAAGATAACGTTATTAATATTCCCTAGTAATTTAGGTGCTCTAAAAATATATTATTTCTTCGATAATAAAACCCAATCTTCTACTCATTAAATTTCTAATGTACTTATAGAAAAGCTTATTTTGAGATCTTTTACGTTTTAAATGTAAAAATTAATAGTGATTGATTTCTTGAGTAAAATTGAATCTTTAACATACGTAATAAAATGAATAAATGTAAATCTATATTTCAAAGAAAATAAGGACGCCTAATGTAACGTCCTCCTAATTTTATTTCAATAAGAAAAGGTAGAATTTAAAACCTTTAAGTTGACTTTAAATAATCTCTTCAAGTCTTCCGTACAGAAAAGGAAAAGAAACGTTAACAAACAGTATGTTAGTGTACTGTAATGCAGATTTGCGAAATCGTACACAGACACATTAGTATTCCAAGTAACACAAACTCTTCGTTGCTTTATAAAGTATGTGTATACATATAACATTAACAAAGAAATAGTTATACGAATGTTATGTCTTCCTTCACGAATATACAGCAAATAAAAGGTAATTACGCAAAGCGTACTCGAAGTGCGGAGTCGTTGAAAGGTGGAGTCTTGTTTAGTGCCGTTGGGACGCATATTTCTATTTTTTTTCGATAGGTTGCGGTTAGTTATATTCAATTTTGTTCGAAAGCAACGTTCGACTATATTCGATTTTGATCGGTTGCTTTCAGCTATATTCCATTTTATTTGGTTTCGTTCAACTATATTCGATTTCATTCAACTACGTTCGCCTATACTCAATTTTGTTCGGTTTCATTCCTATATATTCGATTATGTTCGCTTCGATTCGGCCATATCCGATTCCATTTGGTCGTGTTCAATTATGAACAGCTCCAATTGATCTCATTGACTCTGTTTCTTTTAATTTTGTCCGGATTCGAACGCAAAGATCTTTAAACGTACTGTACGTTCTGTATATTTGGTTTTGCAATTAATATATGTCCATGTACATAGACCATGTGAGACACGAAAAAGTATGCGACTAGACACCGTTGCCATATACATACGCATACGTTATAAATTAAAGAAGGGTATCTATTTTTTCTTAGGTACGGTACGTAAACGTATCGTTTCTTTTCCTTTTCTGGGTCCATAATTAGTTTGACTTTTAATTTAATCGAGAAAATCGTTAAAAAGACCTTCGTGCACAAGTGCACTTAATTCAACAGCTAAAAGATCGACAATAGATGCATTAAAACGTTTTGTATCACCGCAACGCCAATCGTTTCATTAATGAAGAACAAAAATTAACACCAAATTGAAAAATACACTTCGTAAATATTTTTGATGTGAAGTTTATAGTTAATTTAAAGCATTTGACAATATTTATAGAAACTAGTCATGTAAATAATAGAATACAAAACTATCTGTAGTTATTCTCTTGTTGTCTCAATAATCGATACAGTAAGTTGGCAAAAAGTTATGACATTTACCCATGCCGATGAAACAACATACGAACAATAATTACGGCATATGAACTGAATGTATTTATTGCACGCGCTGAAAGAATGAGTATAACTATAGCATACTATCTACACTTCTGTCTGAAATTATTTAAATGAACTAAGTATTCGAAGTGCTTCTGTGATAATAGCCTGAAATACGAAAATATCTATATCACTTCAATACATATCAAATCGACATTTGTTTTAATGTATCCGAAACGAAGGAGATTAATGAATTAATTAATATTTTGTTTGGTAGGAAATAGCAGTGCTAGTCATACAAATACACACTGGTTTTAATTTATGCCACATGATTTCATTTTTATATTATAGGCTTTTGCATCTCTTAATTTTCTTAACATTACGATCTTTTAGTTTAAATTCTTTTTATTTTTTTATATCCAATAAAATAATTTAAAAAAGGAAATGCCGGAGATACATGCTCAAGATGTGATTTTTAAATACCAAAATGGTACTATTTCCTTTGCACTCTATTTGTGTGTCACGGTTATAATAGCCATAAATAATTGAATATATTTTATGTAAACTTAGATAGAACTTAAATTAATTAACCACGCTTTAGTAATCGTCGTTTTACTTGTTTTGAGAAATTAATAGAAAGTCCCTCTAAGCTAGATACATTTCAATTATTAGAAATTCTTAAAAAAGCTCTGAAATAAAATCTCATCGAAACTGTTACAGCCAAATAGACAAGGAGTAGATAACAAATTATTTTTAATATGCCAAGCTGAATTATGACGACAAAGATAGTCTATGTTAGCCCATGGTCTAAAATAAATCAATAATTGTAAATTATTTGTAAAATTCAAAACTTTCCGCGGTGAAACCTCATCAACTCAACTCGATCAAGACAAGATATGGTTTTTGTCTTGGGATTTCCATTTATTTACAATTG
This sequence comes from Marronus borbonicus, assembly GCA_902655005.2. NCBI lineage: Eukaryota > Metazoa > Arthropoda > Insecta > Coleoptera > Scarabaeidae > Marronus > Marronus borbonicus. The sequence goes on from LR737384.1 coordinate 19,808,077, forward strand.
TGATGTAATTTTAAATAATTGTTCCATTGCCAATTGTTACCACAAAACATTATTTTAAAACAATTTGATTATCTTAGAAATGATATATTCATATTTCTACTAGAAATACTTTATTTATATTTACCGCAAAATAATTGTAGTAAATAATTGGAAATATAGTACCGAACTTGTTAACAGGTACTCAGAATATGTGATAAATCTATCAATTACAAATTATAATAAAGTTTATTTATTTTTACCGAGAATTATCAAAGGTTTGGTGCGAAAACTTACACAAAATGCACTTTTTAAGTAAAACTTCAAGTTATTGACACATATCTGCTTAAAATACATAAGATCGATTCTTAAAGTAATGTTGAGAATTTTGGAGAAGCACTTTGTATATACGTACTTAAGTACTATTCACTGTAACACATACAATCAAATCTACCCTATAAGCCTTCTCTACATACTACATAAGTTTGTGTACAATCATATTGTAAATATTTATACATACCAAAATTAAACAAAAAATAGGAATGAAACTTGGTACGTGCTCAATATCACAGAGAATTATATTCGTTAATAGCAATACTACTATTAGCACCACTTGTCTAAAAGTAGGTATTACATTAATTCTAATAGATTATTTTGTCATTGGCTTACGGTCATCAAAACCTGCTACAACTGTGTCACAGCAATTATTTTCATTTCTATTTAAGTTGTAATAGATAATTTGTAATACCACAATAAAATTCAAACGACTAAGTTACAATGTCGTAACTTCTTATTGGCCAAGTAAAGAAAGTAACAGAAAAAAAAATTCAATTTGTTTCTGTCTCTTCAAATGGGTAAAAAGGCTAAACCTTTTGTATATTTGAGATAAATAAAATAATCATGACGTTCCGAAATCGATACGTTGGCGTAATCTATTAACAAAATATACATTAATTTGCTTATTAGACTTGTATACACTTTATTATGAACACTCCCAGTTACCTTACTTTCCTTCCTTATTTTAAATACTTTTGAGCAGCTTAATCAACTGTACACATTGCATGTAAATAATTTGTATTAGGCACCTCATCCCTAAAGTCAAAACAGTTTTCATGATAACGGTTCTTTCTTTGAACTGCACATGGTGGGTTAATGTTTTCAATATTGTGCATGTACCATTATGTAACTACTTTCGATCCAACCGCAAGTGTTTCGTAGCCGAAAATATATGCAATTTTAAATTTCAGAATTTCATTCTAACAAGAGCATTAAAACTAGTTAGAACAATATTTCACGAAACTCGTTATTTAGTTTATAGTTTCGTGAAATATCCTGTATATATGCGCTGTTTGTTATAGCAATTTCCGCCTGATGTAAAAAGTAGCCACCGCCATTTCTTATCTCTATCGTTTATTCCATCATTTGCGATAACATCGTGGAGTAAGTCAAATAGGTGTTGATTATAGGCGGTTATAATACTTGGCTAGGGTAGGGGAAGATGGAGAAGTTAAATGTAAACCCTAATTGTTACGGTTTTAAAGTGACAGCCACGTATTTTCACAGGTTCGTTCCTTGAAATGTTGGCAACATAAAGAACTGGCGCTTGCAGCGTAAATCATATTGAGGCGGAAAATTTTAATCCATCCATTGTCTCCCCCTCTCCATTCTTTACTCAATTTTCTATTACATTCTCGTATATAAACAGACGAATGTATTATTCGGTGCTATTGTTACAAATGTCGTTCCGCATTGTACTACCTATCTTGTTGATGTTACCTATCTTTTGATCACAATCATTATCGGAAATATCCTGTATCCTTGTTTTGTACCAATTTCTCGTGTTGTTACAAAAAAAGAGATACAAAAAAGTTCTCATAACTCAACTCTTATCCCTAAAAGATGTGGTTTATGTGCTTCAGAAGATGGTTCTTCATAACGCAGTAATTGATAGAAATCTATAGAGATGTCCTTTTGAATTGGGAAGGCACCAAATTTTATTTCCAAATTACAGCTTTTCCTTTGTTGAACATTTTAGTCATATACAAATTGTAAAAAAATATGCTAAATGGTAAATATTTTTAACCAAGTAGAAACCAAATATTCTGCGATTTTTGGTTTTCCTTTTTGTGCGTCTGCTTGGTTGAAGTATATCTTCAATGGACGACTCCAGTGATTTCTTATGCCTCATTTTATGTTGTTGTCCCTCAAACAGAGTATTGATTATGTCCTCTTCGTCCACTGGCAACATTCACTACGATATATCAGACATATCTTCTAAAATAGTTGCCAATTTCCGAACAGAATACCCACAAGACACTGCTGATCTTTTTGAAAACAGAGGTAATAAAGGAAATAAATAGTTACAAACTCTTACATATCTCATGTCGAAAAGATGTCTCAAATAGCAATAAACTAAAAAATGTAACTGTAAACACGATAAACTACCATGTATACAAACAAGCATGAAAGAATATAATTTCCGGCGTCTGCTCGGTATGTGGTCGTTAATACTTCACAAAATTAGAGCCGGTATTCCGCACGTCTTGATAGGACTGGATTCGTCGTAGTAAGTACGTATCTACCCATTTAACTGTTGAATGGGGCAAGTTAATATTAGCAACAACCGCCGATCGGTGATGCGTGAGTCTCCAGTTAGTTTTAATTAACAATCCCGCCGCGACGGGGAAGTGCCAAGTCCACTAATACTTCATAGATTACGTTGAGGTGTCGATAACGAAACATTCACAAGTTCACAAAGTTGTTTAATTGGCATATAATACGAAGTTGACATGTTTTTTAAGTAGCAGATTTTGATATCTTTTATATATTAAAATGTTATTATTTCAATCGTTGGTTCAAATAATAGAGAAATTGCATGAAATTTTATTTGCTTCTGAAGCTGTATACAATGATTACTTAGGAATAGAGATTTTCAATAAATCATTTAAATTTCGCTATTTTAAAAGAAAAAAGCTTTTGAAAACCTTTAAGGTTCAAATATAAATCATGTGATTTAAAAGCGCCGGTGATTGATGATATCAATCGGTCACCAACAGATTGCCCTCCTTAGGCCAGAAATATCACATTATTAGGTTTGTTTCAACCACCGATTCCTATACGTGTGCCGTACACGTATCAGTTCACACATTGATTATTGCGCCTGCGTCACACACAACTTGGTTTGTGAATTAGTAGCGCAGGTACTGGACGGTAAATTTATTGTTTTATTTTGGCGATATAAAATTACATCTTTTATCCCCTCCTTTTCCTTGAAGTATTATTTTACCATTAAATGATAACGGTTTCATTATTTCGGTTCAATTTAATTAGAATAACTGAAACCCCTATTTTACTGATCTGAAATTTGTGCCCCGCTGCTTTACGACGTACGTACGACTTACGACTATTATGCAACTTATCACATTAACGCTACTATATCTTCGGTGCTTTGCTGTGTTATCATGGGTTTAGGCTTTGATACATACTGCTGCTATCGTATGTTCCTTATATTCGAAAATCCAAACAATTCGATAATTCGAACAGCTCCTAGTTCCAATTAAGATCCGGATTTTTAACATTCTACTGTATGTGAGTATGTATCATTTGTTGTAACAAATTACACTACAACATTCCGAGATTGTCATGTCTTGAGACATGGGGAAAAGAATTTTGTATGGTGTTGATACAGTTGCATTGCTGCAGGTGGGAACATAGTAACATATGTAACATTCTATCTTCTATTCTTCCATCACGAAATTAACGAAATATCGACGCTAGAATCGGTGCTTGGACACATAATAGACGCACGCTTTGGATAGAATCAAAGGAATAGAATAGAATAGCGTTTGTTGAATACTGTTGTTTGCTTTTTATTTCTAGCCATTCTTTATTATTTCTTACTTTGTTAGTTAGTCACAATAAATATACGTGTTTTATACGTGTAAAAATGTTTTTACCTTTACAGATGTGTTTGTATAATTTAGTTATAGGCCCATAAGTAATTTATTATTTAATTTATTTTAATTTGTAGTTATTTTGAATTAAATATTTTAATGTAATGAACAACAAAAATTGAAGAGAGGAGAAGAATACAGATTTGGCAACATTGCTTGGTTTTTTTTTTACGTTTCACAACTTTTACATGTAACCAGGCTGTATATAATTTTGCTACAAGCAGCGAATACCCACTCGTCAAGTACCGATTTTGCATGTTCACCAATACCATGTAAATCCTTTAAATATAAAAGCATATTAAATTTGTTCTTAATGTCAAAAACGATCGTAAGAATACATCTACCAATGTTAAATAAAGTCGTTAATATTAGTTTATCATAAATATAAAAATCGTTTGTTTTTCTTTATCTAGTTTTTTATTATCATGATACCGAAAAACATGCAAATTCTCTATTTCTTGAAATAATAATCACAGCTTTTTTAAAATTGTAATTCAACAATTCCTTTTTATATTCTACAAACGAACCACATAAAGTATGGTATTTGTGACATTTATTGGAGGTATATTATTGTGGCTACGAACAGGCTAAGAATAATAAATTTATTCAATATTACTGGTATTCGGTTCGTAACCAAATTAAAATAAATTACTCATTAAAACTTAAATTTCTTGATATATGTAGTAAGAACATAGATATTGTCTCTTACGTTTTACTATTATGCGTATACACATTGTAAACCTTTCAACCTTCCTACAAAACGATGTATTTTCACTGTGCGAATGGGTAGTTATTACCAATCTGATCGATCAATGTAATTTTGTAACTATGTTTTTCCAATAAAGGTATAAACAATGAATTGATGTTTGTCTGATTTTATCTTCCTGCGTTATTATTCGCTGTATCGAATGATATTCAGTGTAATTGTTTTAGGTAAGTAAATAAAGATCAAACTATGCTTTTTACTGCAGCTGCACCATCTGCAGTAAAAAGCAAGCACAGAAGACGTATCGCAGCTTTTGTTGTTTGCTACTGGTATAATAAATATTAAATTACTATTAACTTCTCAATTTTTAATGAAAAACGTCTAGAAAACTACCATTAACTATTTTGGTAATTGTTGAGAATCGTACTTGAACATATTGGTTTATTTTACATATTGGTTTATTTTACATATTTTCTACTTCTAAGTCCTTCTGAAGCACCCTGTACATTTTGATGCTACACAAAAAAATATACTCTATACACAAACCAATAGAAATAGAACAACTAAAATTTGTGCGGCTACAAAGAATAGCACCACAATCATATTACACCCAATAAGATTTCAAATCGACATGTTAATGCTTTTAACTAAATAATGAATTAGTTTTCAAATTTTACAATTTCATCAAAAACTCACCAATCCTACTCTAGCTATGAACTTTATAGAAAACGCTTCTAGTTGCCACCACAATTTATAAACATTGAGACTAAATGCATTCCGCTGTATAAATATGTTTTATATTACCTCTAATTTAAGCTACACCGCTGATTGTATTTTTAAGATTAGTGTTTTAAATGATATTGATTTCTACAGATAGATTATACAATTAAACAAAGGTGACATATACTTTCTACAACTTTGAAATTCGTTTTGTTAGAAGAGCTCGTAACTGACGTCGTAAGATTTTCCCGGATGGGTTTCTTGGAATTTCATCTATAAAGTAGACACCGCCACGTAGTTGTTTTGGACGTGAAACTTGACCTACAAGCAAAACATCACTCAGTAATTCTTGAAAAATACATTCTATAATGTTGCCTCTATTTCAACATCTTAAAATATGTATCCACATGCATAAGCTGCATACAAAATACAGAAAACAATATTGTGGGGGGAAATTTGTGGTGCTGTTAGTGCATGCATGAGATATTCTTCTCTGGAAACTTCGAGCCCGACTCGTTTATTAGCCCAACCGGAGAGGTTTGTTAGCTAGGCCCGGCGTTATCCCTTACGTTTACGAGAAGCAGAATCATTCATCGCAGGAGATCAACATAATGCCGGTTTTACATATTAACGATGTTTTATTAAATTATGATATATTTCTTCAGGTTAGAAAAAAACATACATAAGGCAACAATTTTGTGGAAATTAACACAATCA
>LR737384.1:19859148-19880611 GCA_902655005.2 Marronus borbonicus
GAAAAGGCTTTTGAGTGTCAAAGTCAAATCTGAACGAAACTTGATGAAACTTAAAGCATAGTGAAGGATGCCAAGCCATTTACCGAGTAGTTCTTGGACTGCTTACCAAGAGATGGCGTGCGCAAAGAGCACTTTGAAAAACTGCTTCCATGCTCAACGTAGTCTTATGGCATTGAAAGTAATTTCATTTTTAAAACTAAAAATATTCCTATCGCTTTTTTTCGAAAAGGACAATATCAAACTAAGAAATAAGTACTTACATAAGCTACTTCTTCATTTGTACATTGTTCGAGACTATCGTAAATTTGTTTACCTACGGATACTTCTGGTATCGGTAACCAAAAAGGTAATCCACGTACAACAAAGTCAGAATCGGACATGATCTACTTATTTTCGTCACAGACCTTATTCAAATAATAACATTATGTTAACTCCGTCTAATATATAGATCTACCTCTAATGTGAAAATGTTAAACCAACTCAAGGTTTTGTATGATAAATGGATAGAAAAAGAAGAAATTGACGTGTTGGGATTTGAGACAAATTAAGTAAATTTTGAATTGCAAATAAGCAAAACTGGTCGTTGAATTAATAACGACATTATTCTATATTATACCTGCAAACCTGGTGTTGAAGTAAAAATAAGATAAAATGACCGTCAAGGACGAGAGTGTCCTTTCCATGTGCTTCGCTAATAAGCGAATAAAGCTATGATTTTATCATTAAAATCTTTCAGTTACTACAAAATTACACCCATTTTTAAATTCAATATAAACACACACACTTCCTATTATATAAAAACGCGGGAAAAATGTATGCTAAATAAGAAGACTCCATCCTAGAGCTAAGAAGGCCGTGAAAATTGTGCATTTATTTTTTAAATATATGTCTTTAATCATAAGGCAATACTCATAAATGGATAAAAGGCGTCAAGAACATCACAAAAATACAATAAAGGCGTAAAAACGTGGAAGCCGTTCTCATTGAGATACTTTTTAAATTGTGCTTTTAATGTTTTTACAGCACTAATGTTTCTTATTTCCCTGGGGAGATGGCTATCAACCGCCATACATGCAAACTTCAGATATCACGCACAACACAGAAAGCGTTTTGTATTAGTTCATATCGGGTCTCCACGAGAGTTAGTTGAATGTCGTTTGTTTAACTCATTCTGTCGGGCGTATAGAAGTGCAAAAGGCCACCGTCACATGAAAATGTAAAAAAGTATATTGGTGAGTTTGCGGATTATGACCACCATTATGATGGTGCTAAAATACTAAATACTAAAATACTGTGTAAAGTTTGCGATAAGTCGTTATTCTGCTAGCACAAACACAACTGTACAAAGCATATCAATACAGCACATAAATCGAAAAAACGGCGTACCATCGATAGAGCAATTTATGTTGAATTTATTGTCCATATTTCTCAAGTGTGGGTTGTAACTTCGCCTACTGAATAAAAAACCGTTTCACGACTTCTGGAATAAATACAATTCCCAACTGGGAGCTACCATCTCGGACAAAACGTTACGCAGGTATCTGTGTGCTGTGATAACGCTAAGGTAACCAAAGCCGTAGTTAAAGATAAACGGTTGTGGTTAAGCGTGAACGAAGCGATAGGTCGAAAAAAAATTCCATTGTACATGTTATGATGCGTGTACTGGAACCTCTTCAACCGAATTTCCCAATCTTATTAGCAAGCAAAAGATTACAAAACTGTTTATGTTTATAAGCCATAGGGCGGCAACAATGCGTTGCGGGGGCCGTTCTCTAAAACAAGAGTGTGAACAACGTTTACATGTAACGTGTAAAGCTCATGCTTTTCATCTTGTGCACAAACGATTCGCAAATGTTATCCAGAGTATTTCAAATACTAAAAAAGTGTTTTTCCCCAAACGAATTCAAGAACTTCACAGACGGTGCCCCGGTATTCCCGAACCACCAGAACCGATTTTCACACGTTGGAGATAATGGTTGAAGAGAGCCTTTTTTTATTTAAAATATTTTGAACAAATAAAATTTGTGGTTTTACAATTCGATCCCGACGAACCTGCAGCTCTTAAGGAAATCCAAATAAGATTTCAAGATACTTCCGTTGAAATAGATTTAATAACTACTTACGACAATTATGCCCGTTTATTTGACGCGATAGAAAAATCTCAATTTACTACGTTATCATTTGTGGAGTCAGTGCAAATTGCGAACGATATACGCGCATTGCTATGAGCTGCAAGTGATATAAAGAGTGTATGCGTTGTAGAAAAATTCGAAGAAGTTATAAACAAAAATTCTGATTTTTCCGGAGTAATACAAATTGGTGATGGTGCACTTGATCCATTAATTATTTATAAAGATTATTTTAATTATGCGTGTCTTACATCCGTAGATGTCGACGGTTATTCTCAAAATATACCCTAATGAGTTAAGAAAAAACATAAAACTCGTGACTAGTCTTGCATTAGAATACACGCAGGGATGTAAAATATCGCTAGTATACGAGATAGTAGCAATATTTTGCATATTTTAAAAACAAAAATTGACAGGCTGTCGGAATTATCTTTCAACACGAGCATAAACGACAGTTCGGAACGACAAATTTCAAACTCGCCGCATACACCTTCAAAACAAAAAATGAGTTTGACAGTTCGGACCATTCTAAATTTGAAATATGAATAAAGTCACCCGCAAAACCTTATACGTACTATTAACGATACTGGTAAATTATTCGATACATTTTTTTGCATTTACGTTACTGTGCGGCGACAGTTCAAAACCCTGTTACCTGTTCCCTTGAGACGAATGAAAAGTGGAAATTATGACAAGTGGTTGAACTATTTCGACCAGCTTCGTCAGTATTGCACGATGAATGAAATGGATGATTTCTATTACAATGCCGAAATCGAATATATAACGGAAATTATAAAGAATAAGCTTTACTTTGGTTCGACCTACGGCGAAACCGGCAAGATGCTTAAAACCACCACCGAAACGCTATATTTTACGACGGACGAGGAACTGGTCTACGTAAATTATTATTATGATTTCGGGCCGCTCAATTTATCCTGCTTATATAAATTTTGTTGCCAACTAAACAGCTATTTATGCAGCCCCAGTATTAAGAGAATCGTTTACTATTCAAGTGGAAACCAGAACAGGAGAGCAAACGCCGCTTATCTCATTGGATCATTTGCCATTATCTATTTAAGCATTAGCCCTAGAAGGATACATCAAACCCTAACTATTGCCGGAGGATCTTTTAGGTATTTTCATTTATATTTTATTAAGTATTTATTTATTCTTTTCTTGCTTGGAATTTCTCAGTACCTAAATGCAGCAAGTTAGAAAACCGTCCAACATATTGGATCTCTGAAGTATAGAACGAAATACTTAACCCTTAATCTCTCGTTATTTATAATTGCTGTGATTTTTAATCATATTGATGTAAGTATCATCAAATGGGGTGAAACGGATCAGGTGTGGTGAAGAGGATCAACGTTGCGAAATTTGCTTAATTTTAATATTTGCAAGTGTTACGCCACTGAGTGCCTTGAGCACCTGCCGAAGGTAGGCAAGTGTTTCTAATTAATAAAATTGGTTGGAAATACTATATAATTGGTTAAGTAGAAGTGTTTTCCCCTAGTGGTGCCGAACTCCTCCTCATCAATATAACCTTAAAACTTAGTTACATTTGAAACCATGCAGTAACCGTTATCAAAGCCGAACAAGGACACATTGTATCCCTAGAACTGCCGCCCCATACGTCTTCTTTGCTCCCTCTCTAAGTTTGTGGAAGCAGTAATTTTTACTAGACTAAAAAAGAACTGAGGGTTATAGACCGACTTCTAGACGAGTAATTCGAACTTCATCAACCGATATCTAGTTGTTCCGTCGGTCGGAGTACGTTTGAATGCTGGAACGCAGTTGACGCGGGGAACTTGCACATTACACATGGTTTCTACGCTGTCTGGCACCGGGGATTGCTGAGAACGATGAGCAAAATTAGAATTAGCAAAGAATTGGTTGCCCTAGTGGATTCTTATCTTCAAAGAAGAACTCTTTCGATTCGTTACCCAGCAGAGGGCTCTTATCACCTAGAGTCGCGCTGGGGTTCTTATTGTAGACCCATGATGATCTTGGAAGTCCCCCTATAGAACGTCGAATAGCAACGAAAGTCTAATGGATACGCGCCTTCGGGATGCTTTGAACACACGAATTGAATGGTTCGAAAAATTCAGGTTAAGAGTAAATGACGCCAAAAGAAGACCACCACCGAAAAACGGTGAAATTAATGGGTTAAGAATCTCCTGGAACACATCAGCAAATTATGGGTGGATATTTTCATCGAAAGCTGCATGTAGGTAACATCAGGAATCCGTTCTTCGGGACTAAGAATAAGTTAATGGCCCTGCTCTCCAACAAGACCAAGCCCATGTTATACGAGACCTGCTTAAGACCGATCCTGACTTATGAGGCCTTAACCTAGTCAACAGCAGAGCTCTCTCCTAAAGAAATTAGACGCACTACAAAACAAAACAGTGAGACTAATAACTATGGTATATGAGAAATAGCAACATTGTGAAGATTTCCAAATACCAGATTTAGGTCAACTTTTATTGCAAATACTGTACAACCAGTCGTAATAAAAAGATTTATATAGAATTTTCTGAGAGCGTCTTTTGATTATCTATGGAAATTCATTGAAATGTACAGAGTGCTGAGTTTAAAACAACAAAGTTGATGGCACTTTCGGGAAAACCAAAAGAAAAATTTCTTTGCAGTGTAGGTCAAACACCTTAAGATTATATTGAATTTGCTCCTTTTGCCCCTTTCCTTTCGCCCCTTTCTTTTCGGTCCTTTTCTTCAGGATGCAGTATATTTAAATGAAATAATTACAAATAAATGTTTGTTACAATAAAAATGTATTGTAATTGAAGTTTTTTAATACTAAATTGGTTCATAATGATATATTACTTACGTATACTTATGTTTTATAGTAAGCAGATACAATAATTGTAGTCTTATTTATTTCAGAAATTTCGTAGATGCGTCTCAAGGGGTATCCAACTATACTATTCGCCTCATAGATTGTTTTCATGCAATCGAAAAGGCGAAGACGTTTAACTTCTTCAATTTCAATGACTTCAATATGTTAGAATACGATACGTACGACAAAATTCAAAACGGTGACTTGAATTGGTTGGTACCGCGAAAATTTTTGGCATTCATCGGTCCCACAGAATGTGATTTTATGAACGGTCATCCACCGGAGTTTTACATTAAGTATTTCCTCCGAAACGACGTTAAGACTGTGATAAGACTTAACAATAAGGTATACGACGCGACTGTGTAAGTATTCGTGGAAATTTCAAGAACAGGCGATCTTATTATCGTATTATTGTTTTCAGTTTCGCGGATGCCGGAATAGAACATCACGAGTTGTTCTTCGCCGACGGTACAACACCACCGAAGCACATCCTCATGCGTTTCTTAGATATTTGTGAAAGTAGTCCTGCGGCTATTGGAGTACATTGCAAGGTAAATTAATGTCTTAGTGGAATCACCAAAAACACGGTAATGGGAAAACGACGAAGTCTCGTTTCAACATAAATCATAAAATAATCAGACGTTATTTGATATTGTGTAGCGTAGGTTGTGAATTATAAAATTGCGCATATTATTGATACAGTAGAAAGCTAAAATTTTCTAACATAATAGACATCGCACCGAATCTTTCAAAAATATTTGCGTCTATACAGGATGATCGATAAGTAGCGAACCAGACATTTGCTTTGATATTTTAAATGGGCCCCCGTGCATATTATTATGTAATTGGTTTCTCCATTTAGAAATAAAGCAATTCATATGGATTTCATACTCCTATTTCCGACAGATTTCAAGTTATTTATAATTTTGTCTTTAAACGCCTAAATTTAGATGCATTTATTTTTTTTCCAAAAATCCAAAATACAAATACATTTTGACGTAGATTTTTAAAATTTTTGAAATCACCTGCTTGGTTTTGTCTAGATATTGCACTAGGATGCCTGCGAAATATACATCAAATTTAAACACCAAGAGTGTAATTCTTTTAATTAGTACCATATATACAGTCTGTTAAAACTAAATGTATTTAGTTCTAACTGACCGGATTTGGACCGTGTCATGGTAGATAATCGAAAACTCGACGTTTCGCAATGCTTCAGTGCTACTTCATTGCTTTGTAATTCTTCCCACTATTACAACCGGAATATTGAGGAGTCCATAGAGATTCTTAAACATCTTGAGGATGCCAATAGGGATACAGGTTACCTCATGTCCTCAGGTCATCTGTAACGGCCGATCCTCGACTGACAGTGACCGTGACATTCAGTCAATTAGTGACAGGCTCTGTCCACCATCGATATGAAAGTGTGCTGCTCCCCTCGAAATTAAATATTGATCAATTGCTTATAGGTCTATGGCCAATGACTCCATAGACCGAGTTTGTTAAGGTAACAAAAAAATGAAAAGCACCTAATTATAGCAAACAATTAGCTATTCAACTTTTAATCGGAACTTTTTCTCGTACAATAAATAATAAAGGCTCTAGCATCTGTGTTGCTTTCATTATACTCACACTGTATATTAACTACTGGTAGGCTACTTAGGTTGTACCATCGGGGACTCAGGTAATGTCCGGGTGTTTCAAGTACAGCCTGTGCTCCTGCTATTACTTCGATAATTTCGTCAAGTGAATTTCGTACATATGCACACATAATATTATTAGTATTTCTAACAATGAGTTAGTATGCGAAGAAACGTATATAAAGAAAAGAACGGAGAGGTGCGTCTCTAGCGCTCCTTATCCCTTGCCTCTCCACACTGTCTACCTGCTGTTTTAAACGAGAATATTGAATATATCGGCAAGAAGGCCGTCCTTATGTAGGTACGAAATTCGCTTGACGAAAATAGTATCAGGAGCGCAGGCTGTACTTGAAACATCCGGGCATTACCTGTGTCCCCGATGATACATGAAATATATTTACCAGTTTGACTATATCTGTTATAAGTTATCTCTTCTCCGCATTAAAAAAATTCTTTGGAAATCGCTTCTCTGTAGAGTCCAATAATTTATTTACACCCACCAATAAATTCTTTTTGTTTTTTTTTTTTTTATCATGATCATCTAATATAGCTTTGTAGCCTTTCTTTCTTCTGAAGAAGCCCCATATAATTGTGGAAGAAACGTTAAGTTTTCGATTACCTACCGTAACACGGTCCAAACTCGGAAGACGTTTAGTTTCAACACCAAAGTAAAAAGAGATATTTACAGTTAAACTCGTTCATTTGGAAATTGTATCCAAGTGATTTCCGGACTTAGTACTATTTGGCTACCATGACAATAGTAAACAAAATATCTGTGGGTTCAATGGGCAGAGAATAGGAAGATACCATTTCTAATAATGGTTTTTGGACAAAATATTAAGTGTTTATTTTTTTTTGTTCTTTCCGTTTTGCCGTTTCCTCTTTTTTTTTAATAGAAGTATAATTTTACCACCCAGTCTAAAATAACGTTTACCTTCACATCTTTATAAAGGATATATTTCTTTCCCCTGTTTGCTAAGTGTCTCATAGAGAATTTCTTAGTTCTAGAAAATAATTAAATGTAATGTATTTGGTGTTTTTCTTAACTTTGATTATGCCGCATTGTTTAGCAAAGATGCTACGTTAGCAAAGTTATAAAATAGTATAAAATGTAGCCATAATTTTGCCGTAACTAAATAAGTTTGTGTCGTTGGAAGTTTATCGATAAATATAAATAATACTAAAATGAAAGATTTGTTTCGCGCGCATATTACGAGACATCTAATAAACCTCTCTTAGGTAAAAAGGGGTCATTGTGATAACAGATTTACGAGTTTGAAGAAACACCCCATTCATATGAAATCTTATGCTAATCAATCGACTTTTAATTTCGTACCTTGAATACGGTAGGCAACTTATTATGCACGTTAGTTGCCTCGCATTTAATTCTTAACATAGTGTATTTACTGGTTGCGAAAATTGGGTTATAGGAATTTCGATCTGGTTAGGTCCAGATGTTGTGAACATGGTGGTGTATACGGATCATTGATCATACAGTAGGTTGATAAATAGCAGGTTATCATTACATTTACGAATGCGATCTGCGTTACACCTTTTCTCAATTCCATGATTCGTAATCATCAAGTTTGTAAGAATATTATTTGGTTCGTTACAACAGTCACTAAGCAATGGTTGATAAAATGATTGGTGCACTCATTCTAGCAAAAAGCTAACAAATAAATTTGAATCAGGTATGAGGTCACCAGCCGGTGTCCACAACAACAACAATAATAGTAATCAAATTGACAACTTTCCCACTTATCATCCACCGACATTAAAAATTTGATATTTAATCGACTCACCATCAATCCATCAATATAAACAAAAACAATAACTAATAGATCCATCAGCAATCCAACTATGAACCGCATCGATGGATAACTGAACCCACCACCGTCTCCTTAAATTAAATCCAATTTGTTACATATCATTAAATTTAGAAAAAAGATCTAAAATTAAAATTTTATAAAGAATTGATTATCACTGGCGTCAAATCTAGTGCTGAAAAAAAAACTAATACCTAGTATAGACTCTGTAACATCGTTCCACTTGTTTTATAGTTATCAGAATCGTATAGGGATTATTCTATACCTACATGATGTACTATTATTAATGCAATACGCATACATCAATTCTTTCTTTAAATTGGATTTTCTCTATTTGCAATATTACTAATTACTACCTACCATTAAAATTATTTTCTACCTGCTTGCGCGGAATGTTGTACCAAAATTGTTTAATCCATCAATTATTCATTTCAAATTGATTTTTTAAATGAAGGACTCAAATGATTTCTAATTACAGGCTGGCTTAGGACGAACGGGTTCCCTTATCGGCGCTTACATCATAAAACATTACAAAATGTCAGCAAGAGAATCGATCGCATGGATGAGAATCTGCAGACCGGGTTCCGTAATAGGCCAACAACAAGGTTGGTTGGAGAAAGTGGAGGGTTGGCTTTGGCGGCAAGGAAGCCAATACCGTTTGCAGCACTTCGGCGACGGAGACAAGATACCACATCATAGGTACGGCGTTTACAGCAAGGAATGGCCGGTAGAAAGACGAAAGCTCATACTTCAAGCGCAAAGGTGCTTAGAAAACAACGATAGGTCGTTTCTTGGACTGAAAGTGAGCGCTCAACAGCGTTTAAGCGCGCCATCGACAAAAACGTTGACATCGCTTTGCAATAGACCAGGATCTGAGAAAAGAAAATCCCATATTGATAAGGACTACCAGAGATTTACGAGATTATTAAGAACGCAGAATACTCCACCGAATGTCAACGATGAAAACCAATATGCCGAGAAAGGCGCAAAGATGGTCGAACCCGTCTACTATACTGTAAGTAGCAAATTAAAAGAATTGGGCAATATCGAGAATACCGATATGAAGAAAACGAAGGAAAAGATGGAAACGGAAAAAACACAAGGTGATCGACTGAATGAAATCAAAATTCGTAAGCAATGCAGCTTCGAAACTAAAGCGAGATCGGCGAGCAAGTATCGAGCGAAAAGGGACGGTTCGCATTCAATGCGCGAAAGAAGTTCCTTAAGGGGTGACACTTTAATGCACAACAAACGAAACTCCAATCCTTTTTATTATTTGACCGACATCAATCAGAACTCTGAGCGTGCCAAGAAAAGATTCGAATCAGATCATCGCAGATTAGTTAAGAATATTTTAAATTAATGTTTCACTTTAAAGTGTCAAGTGAAGACTACCACGAGCAAGATACAATGCAAAAATCTGTAACCCTTTACCTATGCACAATCTAAAATGGCCAAAAAATATAAATGTGAAGGTATTTTGTGGTTTTAATATTTTCTTATTAATAATGGAAAACAGTAAAATGATTATTCAATATAAAATAGTGAACTGCATAGTAGTTGTAATAACACCTACTCCTTAATTTTAATATGGGGCGTTTGTCTTTTCTTACTCAAATTTAATTTTCTAATTATCTTTGACTCTGTAGTGAGCTGATTCCATTTACAAATATTCAACCAAGTCCACATTGTAATCATTTATTTTGCTGGTTCAAACATTCCAATTTCAGTTGAGCTGGTTCACATTCTCATCACTTGCAAGTCGATTCAGTTTATAATCATCAATCATCAGTTGTTCTGTTATGATCATAACTAACTTGGATATCTTCATAAGCTTTCTTTTAGAAGAAAATGTGTTAAGGGGAACCCTAAAAATTTCCCGAAAATAAACACTATTGTTTCTCAAAATATTCGCCTTTAAGTTTTAATCACTTTTGCGCATTCAAAGAAACCAGTTGTCGAAACATTTATTCCAATCTCATGTAGGTATCCCAGAAACATACTTTTTAAATGTTTCAACGGCCTCTTCCGGTGACGGAAACCGCTCACCATGCAATTTGTTTCTGATAAAAGCGAACAGGAAGAAGTCAGGCGAATACGGAAAATGGGTTAATTCAATGTTATTCTCTTTTAAATAATCAACTGTTCGATGTGTTATGTGAGAGCTGGCGTTGTCGTGATGAAGGATGATGCGCCGATGTCTACTGTTTTTTTCTGATTTCATCCAAGGCTTGAGTCGTTGTATACCAATCAGCGTTTACTCTCAAGAGCAATGGTAGCAACAGGCCCAGTTTTACGGAAGAAAAAAGCAATAATTTTTTTTGAAGCGCCTCGTGAATGAATAATTTGTTCGTTTTGGTTCAGTTTTTTTTCACTCCCAAATAGTGGATTGTTGTTTTGTTTCTGATTCGTATGAATATATCCAGATATCGTTACATGTTACGATACTGTACACGTTAGCAGAAGCATCGCCATTGAATTTTTGAAGCATTTTTTTACGTCAACTCGCACGAGCCATTTTTTGAGCTTTGGTCAAATCGTGTGGAATCCAACGACTGCAAAGTTTCTTCATTACTAGATGCTCATGTAAACTCGTTTGTATTTGACTTTTAGCAATCCCCAAGAATGCCTCTATCTCTCGATATGTCACGTATCGATCTGCTTCAATCATTTCTCGCATAGCATTGATGTTTGCCACGACAACAGCAGTAGTAGTACGTCCAGACTTAAATTTTGCAAACTAGTCATAAACTGTGTTGGTACTTCATCACCAAAAGCAGAATGCGAGTTAACCCATTAAAATCGTAAAAAATCATCGCACGAAAATGTCAATTTTTTCACTAAATTGTTTTCTTTGAAACGCTATTAATACTAAACTACGCGGCCGACTGTTTTTCTGTCAATGGTGTTTATCATGCTAAATGTCAAAGTTTAAGACACTCAAACTACACGCAAGTGCCATCTAGTGGTCAATTCCGGAAATTTTTAGGGTTCTCCTCGTAATACACATTTTCCTAAATACAGTGCAGTCTCGATAACGTGAACTAATTATAGACGACCGTGTTCATATATTCGAGAAGTTCATGTTACTGGATAAAGTCAATCACAAACAAAGGTGGCATTAAAACTAACTTAAATGTGTGTTTCGCTTAAAACATACTTTATTTAAAAAAGGAACACATCAAATAAACAAGTCTAATTTATTCTTCTTTAGAAAGTAATCTAATTTTGTTTGACGCAAACGTTGTCTAGTTGAAAGTATAGTAGCATGTTCACGTAATTTATGCGCCTATATTGTATTACACATTTCTTTCATCAGCGTTGTAGACCTGATTGTAGTCTAAGTTTAAGTCCTTAATTTTTGCTGCAAGTTTTTGTAAAAATGGCGAAACCAGCTCTGGTTGAGAAGATAGTTTTTCGCCAGTTATTGTCAAAAATCGTATGCCAAATCTTTTCTTAAATTTTTGTAGCCACCCTGAGCTAGCAGAAAAAGTAGACTGATCTCCATACAATTCTCTATGAAAATATTTGGCTTTCTCTTTCAAAATTGTACCACTTATTGGGGCATTCCTCTCTCGTTGTCGTAAAAACCATCTGTATAAGGCCTTTTCCATTTTCGGGTACTCTGAGGGTCTAAGAGATTTTCGTTTAGACGCTCCAGAAAATGTCATGGCAACTGTTGAAGTAATCTGGGCCTTTTTGTTCTTAATCGCACACACTGTAGATTTCGCTATTCCATACTTTTTTGATAAACAGGTAACTCCGAAACCTTTACTAACATCGGATAAGAGTTGGGCTTTTTTCTCTAATGTTAAATAGTTCACCTTCTTAGTAGCCATCATGCTTGCGTATCGGTTGGCGCATAAACACCGACTAACGCTGAATATGTACACAATATTTCTTCCGATGTAATGGCGGGCTAATACATACAAAGGTAATTTACCGACAAAAGGATCGCCGCATAGTTGGCGGCCTAATACAAAAAGCTAAAGTTACCGACACAAGAAACACGACGAAATTTCATTTATGTTCACGTTATAGAGGCAAAGTGTTCTTGACATTCACGTTTTGGAATACGCATATCAATTTGGCTGTTCACGTTTAGGGATGTTCACGTTATGGGACGTTCACGTTATCGAGACTGCACTGTACTTTGAAAAGTATTCATTTTAAATGCGTAATGAATATTGTTTCTTTGTTGTCATAAGATTAATTTGATAAGAAAGAGAAAATATGTAGTTGTATTAAAAAAAATTAAGCTTCGACACGCTCTCCACAGTTTAATCGTAATTGTCGGACATGTTATATACTGTTTTCAAAAAATTCATTCGGTTTCTAATCCTACTCTATACAGTAAAGATTCCTGCAAAATGTCAAGTTTCCAAGTTAAACCCTTTCACATGTATAAGCACATGCACTCGTCCACCTGTTAAAAAAATGCAAATATTTCAGATGTGGTAAGAAATAGCAACACAGTTGTTTCATCAAGGAAACCTTAAATTTGAACTAGTGAGTTCAAAAATGCAATATATATGGTGTTCTATTAAAATAACGAAGTTGACAGCTACTTCCGATATAATCAGAAATCTTAGATAATTTAGTTCAATAGTACATGTAGACTTCAGTATATGATCAAGCTTTCAAATTTTTCCTATGTATACTTGTTCATATATCAAATGATGCAGTGAAACATGGTGTATAAAGCATTTCGTTCCAACTTAAAATATTTAATGGACACCAGGAGGGCCGCAAAATATTATATATAATGTTGACAACCAAGATATTTTTAAGGGAAGGGGCACGTACCTACTTTGAGTCACCTGTAATTACACCACTGTTCCGACTAGATCTGTTTTCCGGTTCCGGATAATTTTGGATCCGGATAATTTACTATCTGGATATCTGGATCTTGGTGTTATCCGGATACATTTTCCGAAACCTCAGATTCAGATTCGCTCTCCGAAACCTCGGATGCGGATCCGTTATCTGAAACTTCGAATCTTAGGTATTATTCTGAATGCACAAATTTAAAAAACGATTACACTGTTTCTGTATATAGTGCGTATTAGGCGTTTTCACTTTCTATATGGAAAAAAAAAAACAACGGATTCGGATGTGAGAATCAGATAGTGGACCTAGATCCTAGTATCCGAATATTTAGATGGTTTTGGAGGCGGACATCCGGATCCAAAATTTTTCGGATACCTACAGCGCTAGTTCCGATTCATATCTAAATTGAAGCAATTGCGCAGAAAACTAGAACACGACTTAAAGAACATTAATTTGCACAGTGGTCAATGTCTGTTATTCTATGCTACCACTTAAAAATTTATGCCTATAACTTAAAAAAGTTATAAGCATAAATTTTTTTAACATTAGCATATACTTCCACCATACTTGTGTATAGTTCAGATTTCGATATGCATCTCATTTGTAACTTGTGCAGAAACGTGAGAGTATTTACAAATTTTTAGGTGGTCATAAAAAATTTAGTAATGAATACATCTGCAATTTCGCCCAAATTTGATGACACTACTCCATAAATAAAAATACATTTTGAAGAAAGTGTTTCGACATATATATAAAAAATCACGTGTGTTCATTACGCGTTTTCTCAATTTTTGCTTTCAATTGCCTTTAACATAATGCAGAAACTTAAGCATATGTATCATTGATATTACTTACGCACACGTTTTGATTTCCCTATACAGACTGACCCTAGCCGACCCATTCGGTTAGTTAGATGCCACATATAAGAAAAACTGATATATGCACATGTCTTAAGCAATGCAAAATTCTGTTGTGCAAAAGCAATTATTTATTTAGCATTCATATCTGTAGCCAATATTATCAGTTTTACCTGATGATTTCAGAAGTCAGAATCTGATTATCAACAGATTCATACTCTATATCCGGTGATTGGAATAAGGTTGATCCGAGTTTAATGTAATCGGTTTAAAGTAACCGATTTATTACATTCAAGTTGCATGTTTCTATTGGAAACAAAGCGTTTTATTTTTTTTATTATTATCTCCCTTCATTTACTTTTTACTTCTCAGTAAATATAAAATTCCGTTCGTATTTTATAAAAGAACATCGAAAACTCTTGGAAAAAACAAACAATCCTTGCGGGTTGCTCTTTATTTTGGATTGTTTAACGCCTTGGACCCAGTGTCAACAAGATGGGGAAAATTACTACATTTTCAAAACAAGCAGGCAAGCTCGTGTTTTGTGGACTCTCGAAGAAACCGGTAAGCAAAACGAACCCCTTCTGCTGGCACGAATACACACGAGCATAACTAGTTGCAAAAATGTAGTCACTTACCGTACTTTGCCCATCATTGCTTGGGCCACTTAAAATTCTTTATTAATTGAATACAAAAAAAAATTGAAGTGGGTACTAATAATCCTGAAGCCAGAAGTAATTTTCTATGAAATAAGACAAATATTATGCTTACTAGGTTGTTTATTATATTAAAAATTAATATTTATTTTAAGAATAGTAATATATAAATATAAACTCAAATAGACAAAAATTATAAATAAAAACTTTTGATGTATGTATTCTACAGTAATGTACACTTAGTAAATAAAATATCTACAGTAACAAAGCTTATAGAAATATTCCTTTAAATAATTAATTAAATTTCAATATCTTTATATGACACACCATCTACGTCAGAGCATTCCATCCTCGACCTCAAATGTTCTATAGTGTTGCTGAAGTGTTTCTGTATCTGTTCCGTCTCTTCCGAACTTTCCAAGTTGGGAATCTCGTCTTTAATTTTCGCAATTACTTGATTTATAATTTGTGAAGTAACTTGATCATTTCCTTTTTCGTAAAAATAGATATAGTGATTCGTAAGTTCGATGAATAGTTGCACCTGAACGCTTACGTCCATACATTGTTTCGCTATTCGCAGACCCTTCTTTAAACATTCCACTACTCGTTTGCCATCGTCCATTGGTTCTTTATTAGTGCCCAAGCTTTTTCCGCTCCAAAACAAATGAGAGCAGGTGGCGACCCCTCGGCATTGGTCGGGTTTCTTTAGTAACTTGCTCGCGGCTAGCGCACATTGAGTTCGTAAAGGTTCTGCGTTTTCTTCCGAAAAACAACTAATCTGTTCCAATGTACCGACGATCAGCGTAATGGCAGCCAACTGCGCCTTAGAATCAGATATTTCGTCCTCGTACAGGGAGAACGCTTGCGAAAAGAATTCGTATGCTACAGTTTCGTGATTATCGAAACCTATTTGATCAATTGCTAATGCGCCTTGCAAGAATAATCGCAAAGGTAATTCGGCTAATTCGGCCTTTACCAAAGCTGTGATAGTTGAATGACAGAATTGAAAGATCTTTTGGCACTTCTTTTCCCACATCTCATCTTCCTTCTGGTTATCTCGGTATTTGTAAGCTAATTGATAAGCTTGGAAGACTAATGGCGGTAACGTGTGCTTAATACGCATCTGACCGCCTGCTCCCAGAATCTAAAATAATAATTAATGTAAAAACGATATGCGACAATGTACAGTGTGTTTCAAGAGCAACGCCTCGGTTTACAACTGACAAGCAATGCTGTTTCTTCGAAAACTAACTTCGTAAGCATATGTAGACCGTTTGTATCTATATCTTAAAAACATTTAGCAATATACACGATAAAAAAACGTGGCATATCGCTGTTGTTTTCTAAAATTCAGCATCCTATATTGATGCAGTTTTGAATTCCCCACATGAAAAAATAGGGTTATATTTTTGAAGATTCCCTAAACCTTAGTGTTTTCGAGATACTTATTTTGTTTAATGTAAGGTTAGCACAAACTGAATATCGCTGGAATGGAATAATTTAAACAAATCATGAATTACAGATAAGAGTATTTGTTATGACATTTGCTAAAATTGAATACTATACCAAATGTTCAAGAAGCTGCAATGAATACATTATTGCCAACTTTAGTCATAAATAACTTCGTTGTTTGAAATTAAACACTAGGTATATTTTCACATTATGGTCTTTTGTTGTCTATAGTTCCTTAATCTAAAAACACGCGGCAAATTTTACTCTTAAGCAATACAAAATATGCACATTCTTCTGTATAGCCGAACTCTCTCCTGAAATTACTTTTTTAAACATATTTGCTGTGATTACTCTAAATTAGACTAAAAACGAGGTCGTCTTCGACCTTGCACACTGCGACCTTTTCAGATCTATTGTGGCTTCTTCATTGTTATATCTCTTACGTTAGTTTTGCCTCTTTCGTAGCACTGAATATTCCGCGCTTACTTCTGAGAGCCGTATTCTTGTTGATCTTGTATAATCCTACAATATCTGAACGGCCCTTTCCTTCCGTTTGCTAGAAACTGCAAGCTGTTTCTTCCGACAGGCGTATGTCGCTCAAGTGTTTCTTGAGTACACAGTGTCCCGTTAGCAGGCCTGCTATTGAAATACTTCATTCTCACCCTTATCACAACACTTCAGTAACATTGAGAGCGCGTTTCAGTTTTACTACTGAAAATGATAACATTTCGAAGATAAGCTATTATTGTAGTATTATAGATGTAAAATAAAATTTGAAAAAAGTAGTTAAAATATAATTTGTCTAGCAAGAACCATAGAGAGGCGAGAGTTAAATCTTGCTTGGAAAAGAAAATATATAAAAGGTGTAGGGTGATAAAAACTTCAAATAAACTTAACAAACCAATAACAGTAAAATAGTTATAAATTCTTAATAAACTTAATGAACTCTACATGAAATGAAACAACAATACAGTAGTACATTGGTACTTTGATTCCACGAACAGTTACGTGTTTTACGAACGAGCTTGTAAAAATTACATTTAAAATTATTTTAATACATAATAAACAGTATTTATATTATTAAAAATAATAGGGAAGGCTTAGTCTCCTAAGCCTCCTCTGGTGAGCCGCCACTAGCCCTCAAGTGTTGGACTTGGTGAGCTTTGCAAACTCTTGAATTGTCATGAAGCAGCATAATACTTTGCTCACAATTTTGAGGTATTCTTTATTGAAAGGCAGTTGTCAATTCTTTCATTGTTTCCTTATAGACTTTCTCTGTTATTGTAATGCCTTTCTCCATATATTCAATTAACAGTATCGCTTCTGCATTCTAACACCGCAGCCACAAGTTTTTCTGATAAAGAGTGCGTTCTAGCTTTTTTGGTGGGGGAGTTCCCTTATGAACCCATTGCATGGATTCTTGTTTTGTAGGTAAGTCCCAGTGATACACCCACGTCTCATCACCCGTTAGAACCCTTTAAAAAATATCCTTGTCGTCAGCCAATGCCGTTAACTTTTACTCACAAATTTGTTGCCGACACGATTTTCGGGCGTAAGTAATTTTGAAATCCAACGCGTTGACACCTTATTAATTCCTAAATTTTTATGTGACATTTTTAAGACCGCAGTTAGACCGCACTGTATTCCTACTTTAGCAGCAAAGACCAGTTCCTTTCTCGATGTTTTCGTTGGTTCTTGCTTCAACAGGCCGTCCGCATCTTAGGTCACTTTGAGTTGATACCCTGCCCCATCGAAATTATTTACATCAAACTGTAGCGTAAAATACAACAGCGCATCCTTCCCATGTACATTAATCATTCTTTCATAAAATTTCTTGGCCGCGTTTTCCTCCTTCGTTAAGAACATGTTAATACTTACTTAAGAACACGGATGTTTTAGCTGAATTTCACAAATTTTTTGTGGATGGACATTTTTTATTTATATTTTATATTTTATTTGAAAAAACAACATAACCGTGTGAATATGAACGAAACTTGGTTAGTCTATATCAAAATGTCACAGCAATAAATTACCAGCGTTACTTATTTTTTCCTAGGTAGATAATATAAAAATCTCCCCTCATACTTTTAGAACGTTGATCCAAACGGTATATACTCTTACGAGGGTGGTTTTCGAAAAATAGTATTGCTTATCTTTTGTAAGACAAGCAATACTGTTTTTCGAGTTACTCACGAAATACTTTGTATGTAATAACGTGCAGAGATTATCAAACACTTTTAGTTTATTCTAAAAAATAATTATTGTTAACAGAGTAGCATATAACCTGTTAAAATAAAGACTGTAATATTTGTGATGAAATAATGGCTTGACGTTTTTTTGTAGAAAAATTACAAATGGTGACTCGATTTTTGAAGTAAAATATACATGAACTTCTAAGCTCTTCTAATAAATGCAGGACTCATTCAAATGATCCCGATATAATGAAAATTACACTCGGGAATATTTTTGCCCACTCAAACTATTTTTGAATAAATACGTCTTTTTTCTACCATAGCCAGAGAAAGAAAATAAAATTACATATAACGTGCACGGTTCCTAGCAAATTTGTCGACTCGTTAAATAGCTGTATTTAATTTTGGAATAATTAACAAAAGTAATTAGAATGTGTGAATGCACTTACTTTACATTTGTATCTTGACAAATGTAAGGTAGGCCGAAGATAAATTATGTTTTAATTTCACTGAATTATTATTGGTTGGATATATTTACAGTTCAAAACACCGCGAGTAAAGAGAAGGGACTCAGTTCTATAAGCTGCTGAAACCTCGTGTTCAACATCAGAAGAGGGTCCCTCAGAACGTTATTGCGTGAGTTCACGTGACCGAATAGCATTAGCCGTAGCCCTAATTACGAAGATTTTAATTGCGGTATTATTAACTGGATTGGGTGCCCTCCAATTATTACCGTACTGATAATGAATCCCGCTTATTCGCTATACTCATTTGACCGACAATATATGCACATTACTGTACGTAATCTTTGCTCTTACCTTTCGAGCAGCAATAAGAATCAGATATTGTTGATCTGAAACATTGGATCGAAACTGATGAATAAACCTTGCTAATAAACTCTGTTCTTCCGAAAGTTCTTCCAAATCAATCTCACCGGATGGTTGATCGCTTTGATCCGAAATAAGTGTAGACACTAAATTTAAAGCTTGCTCTACTTCTTCTTGCGTAGTAATTATGGTTTCACTTTCTAGGGCATTTGTTAAGATATACATACTCAATAATTTCCTGCCTGGATAGTCTAAATGTTGCATCAAACCAGCATAATGTTGTAACTTCAAAACCGTCAGCAGATTGTTGTAGTGATCAAGGGGTATCTTTAATAATTTTGACAATTCTCGAGCTACCATCGAGTTAGATTCTAAACGGTCTAATCCAAGTCTTTGAAATATTTCAACGGTAGATAGCATTACCTTATCGATGTATTCTACTTTGCTTGGATAGCATTTCAAAGCTAAATTTACAAGAGCAACCTGCAGTGAAACCATATCTTCTGGTGGTAGATATTGACGAGTGCTAATAATAGATGATACTTGGTCTGAGAATATTTCAAACAGTTGAACATCTGCAAGAAATCCGCTTGGATGATCTATAAAAAATGAAATGTTTAATTTAGAGATAAGAGCAGTGATAGAGCAATTTTTAAATTTACTTTTTTACGTATGGTAACGATCCAATGCCTAAAGCTTGTCAGAGCCTCAGCAATCTTTAGCATGCAAATGATTAAGAATTGACAAATTGACAAAAATAGACAGCTGTGTCAAAATTTTCACTAATAATAAAACTTTTTCTCATAACATGACTCTATGTGCCACTGTATGCAACATTTATTGTCGAAACAACACATATGTAGTAAATTGAGTTAATCTAAAGAAGTAATATGGTAATACAATTCCTCTTTTGTTTTATTTTTAAAGATAATAAGAAACGCACACGACATCATTCATATAATAGCGCCCTCAACCTTCTGCGTCGGTAAACTAAGTAATAAAATGCCTTTAAATATTCTTTTATTTATTTTTGTACATTGTAAATGTTGTGGGGGTTAAATATTACACAAAAATTTTAATGAAAACGTATACACCTAGAATAAAGAGTCAATGTCATATAGTTGTAGAGAAAGAAACAAACACTCAATGTACATAAGATCCAGTTGCAAAAAAAAAGAATATAGATGGAGTTATCGATAGAAATGAGATTTATATGTTGGGGCTTCTAAAATTTATTAATCAGGATCATAGTATAAGGAGACTATGGTAATAGCACTATATCTGATATAAATGTCAGCCAAATTTGATGACCTTGAAATGCTGTTACTACTGCGACACTCTGTACCACTGTTGTTACCACTGCTGACACGAAACCAATGGAGGACCGTTTTCTGGCGCCGCGCTCATTGCTAAACCAATAGAGGACTGTTGGCGCATACTACGTTTTAAAAAGTTGACTGAACTGAAAATGGCCGACTGTTATGGTAAGTGTCGGCATACTTTGGTTAATAAATAGATATATAAAAAATATAAATAAAGGTATATGTAACTAGATAAAATGTGGAAAAGATATACACAAGTGAACAAACAATATAAATAAAATAAAATTAGCGTGCATGGATACCTTTTCTACTTTAATTTCAGAAAGGAAATTATGTTACGTATGCGTACATGCGTGTATTGTAAATAATGTCTCTGGTAGAAAAAAAGAACTAAGAACTGTAGCCACTGATTTATGAAACAGTTTTCAATTCTCAATTTTCTCAAAGTTAATTTATTTAAAATTTAATTCGTGATTAACTAATTTGTATTGCAAAGAAAGGAAATGGTCATCCATTTGCCAGAACTTCAAATGAGATATAGTAGTAAAGACAAAATTAAAGAAACGCACCATAATTTCTGTAGACCCATATATATGATTGAATTTGTCGTTGCGATGTAAATAATGCGTTTTGTTGCTTAGTGTGCATTATATTATCGAGTTATTCCAAAAGAAAGAAGAATTGCTCTGAAGTTCAAGTCACGGTAAGACATACCTACATTAGCTTCTCTGACAATATTACTAGCCCGTATATTTAACCACGAACCGCCACTGAATTTGATACACTAGCTAATGCCCGGAAAAATAAATACTATTTATCATTGGCTGTAAAACCTTTTCCTTCACAAATTAATAACTATTTCTTTATTCGATGTA
>LR737384.1:19881011-19918683 GCA_902655005.2 Marronus borbonicus
GTATACTGCAGCATCTAATCTAGAAAAGTTATAGCACAAATTTTGTATATCATATTTTTAAAAAATTTGAAAAATTGCTTTATAAATGCATTACATATTTGAATCCTATGATTTAATTTGTATACATACAGTGGCGCAATGACGTGCTCTTGCTATTTTCAGTACCCTTACAGTACCAAAAAATCCTTTGCGCCCTACAAAATAACAATTTTGTTTTTCTAAAAAATTTGAAAGAAAGAAAATCAAAAATGTTTATTAAATATAGTCAAAGCAATAAGTTAATAAATATTGAATACGGTATTGTAGACATTAAATTTTGATTGATTGATACCGCATATCAGACATTCAAAATTCTGTCCTGTCAGATGACTTCTTTTAAGTATTCCTTGTATGTATATATATCACACAATTTCACTTAATATTTTATCACT
This sequence comes from Marronus borbonicus, assembly GCA_902655005.2. Taxonomy (NCBI): domain Eukaryota; kingdom Metazoa; phylum Arthropoda; class Insecta; order Coleoptera; family Scarabaeidae; genus Marronus; species Marronus borbonicus. The sequence goes on from LR737384.1 coordinate 19,881,443, forward strand.
TTCAATTTACACTGTAATTGTAATATGTAGAGCAGTGCTCATTTCAAATTTTTCTCCAGCCATCTGGTACCTACCCAAAATTTTTTGCATGAGAAGCTTGGCTGCTCAGTTACTATCACAAAAAGTTGCTAGAATTCTAACAGTAACAATTCATACCTGGTTCAGTACTACTCGACATTCCTACACCATCCGACCTTTGGCTATAGTTTCCCAATCTTTCCATAAGGCTAATGACAATGTTCTTCACATTTACGCCAGATTCCAACTCCGCACAAGATTTCAGGAACGGATTTAAGGTTTGTATATGAAATTCATCAGGAAATACTTGTATAATACATTCCATTAAATATTCTTGCGCTATAGCATCTTTACAACTAACTACCTGTTCCAATATACCAGGTAAAACCAGTTTTTGATACTTTTCCAAGGTTACAGATTCCAATTGGCTAAGCCGCACTAAATTTGTTCCTACTAAAATTCTTAGTTCTTCACGCTCTTTCTCACGATGCTGTCTTTCTCTAAAAACCAAAAAAAAACTTACATTTGTCTTATTTCATGAAATAGGAATATCAAATACCTGGAATGTCCTTGATGTTGCATTCGAACCCATAATTTATTCATTTCTGCAAAGTTCATTAGAACAAAATCAATTGAATCTCGGACGTTTCCTTCAGGCGAATCTTCATTGTCTGCTTCTGGTACATCTGGCAACACATTTCGTGTACATTGCAATAAATAATTACGAAGAAACAATCCACGAAGAGGATGTTGAACACCTGTAATTATTCTTCTTATTTGTCTTGTTATCATATAAAATAACTGGATTTTTACCTCTACACATCTCTACTAAATCTTTTAGCAAATCCCTTTTTAAATTTGAGTTTGATTTGATATACACCAAACCTACTGTAATCAGTAGGTATAATCTTGGTACAATATTTCCAGCATACTGAACCAGTTCATACAAGTCTGCTACCTTTCTACCTTTCTGAAACTCGTCTAATAAATATAATTCCATGTGACGTAATTCGTCCGTTATAGCCATATCTTTAAAAGAAAACATCTTCCTTTAAACAATGCTCACGAATAAACAACATGTAGCAAAAATTATGAAATTAAACTCGTAAGTAGATAAAAAATAAAATTGTGTGTGTGTGTGTGGAAATAGGTTACTTACATAGTTCGTAATAACTTTTAGGTGATAGTAATGATGTCCTTAACTCAGCAAGCATTGCACTTGCATATTTCAAAGCATCCATCAGCTTGTACTTATCGAGACATCTTTTCATTTGGAAAGCTTGCGCTTTAACGACAGCGAGTGCTTCATCTAATAGTTTTTCTTGTTCCTCAATAGGTGATAGCTGCTGAGGCGTGGTAGGCTAAAAAGGTAATTATTATTTGTTATTACCACTTAAGCTTAACACATATGCTTAGTATCATTACCATGACTTAAATACGATTTTTCCAGATATAAATTGAAAATTGTTTTCTTACAAACTAAACGGCAAACACCAACATTTGACGATTGGATTTTGACAGACAGGTTCACCAACAGAAAATTAGTATTCTTTATATATATCCCCATTGTTCTACAATTATATTGGTAATACTGAACTTGAGCAAAATTCAAAATCTTGTACTAACAAGGTTATTGTCTCAAAAACCTTCACTGTTGTTAACCTTAATTAGCAAATCGTTTAAATCTTTTACATTGACCAAGAAAAGCCACCGTCCTTTCAAAAAAACATTTTCAAAAGTTTACGAATGCATGAAAATAGCATTTGGATAAATATCAAAAGATAGTACTATATAATCAGTAAAGTTCGCCACTTTCCACTTTCATAGGAGTGGTCGTTCGGATGTCTGATTTGAAATATATGCGCAAGCGATCTTATTGCAGTAGTAACGCATCCAGTGTGCTTAGCGGCCGGTAGGAGTGCACGTAGCGAGATGCTACATATACGTTACATATAACAAAATATCGTCGATATCGGGAACGGTTTATACATGATTTATCATCACTTAATCATTTATTTAATTTGGGAAGAAATACGCCAATCCTACATTATCGCGCCAGACAACGTGTACCATCTGTGCGTAAACATTTAGAAAATAAAATTGAAGCCGAGCTGAAAATTAAAAAACTGTGGCCATATGTGAACGAAACAACTGACTGTAAAACAAATTCTGTACTTAATGTGATGGCACGCAAAATGGAACCACATCAGCCATCGTCTGCAATTTTGCTAGCATTCAGATGGTGCCGCAAGACAACTCTGAAATTACTGATTTCATACATTATGGGTTGTATTTATACATGCAACGCTGTTGATTCTTACTTTTCGTATGTTTATGCATATTGCTTTAACAGCAGAAAACCAAATGCACATTTCAGTCTTACAATAGAATAAATCTTCCTACTTCTATACTTATATCGGTAACAAGGTCGTCTCGAGTCCCCACTCCATCGGATAGTCTAATATGCCAAGCATAAATTTACGCACATATTACGAATCACACACCCGGACAACCACTCCCATACCGACGCCTATCAAGCGCACGGAAAGCGGGGAACTTTACCAATATTCCAAGTTATTTGATTGTAAGTAAATAGGAACCAAAATGCAATTCTGTTGAATTTTCAATTATTGGATAAACCAAAAACAGGATTGTATGCCATATTTATTAGATTCGTAGGAACTTTACTTCACTTGCAAAACACGTGCTATTAAATTAGCTACATTTTTTTTTGAGTTTTCTTATATCATATCTAATGCTGCGTGATATTTTGTGTTACAAATGGTGCTATGAATTACGATTGCAAATGCCACAAAATGATCAAGAAACCTGTTTAAACAATTGATGTGAAAGATCTGTATTGTTTTTAAGAATGAATACCCTTTCTTTTTTCTTCGTCTGATACTGAAATACTGAAATTTCCAATCTTCAAATATAATAAATACAGAGATGTTTAAATATCTAATTTATTAATTGAAAACTATGTTATAATTAACAACTTCACCTAACAACAAATCATATATATAAGATTCATGTTTGTTCTTTAGAGTCAGTCTTAGTCGCTGTTATCATTAGCTGATATAATTGTTGTATCTGTTCTGCACGAAAAGAATTCAAATCCTGTTCTGACAAAGGCCTACCTACTTCTTTAAATCTTGTTTTTGGACCTTGGATACCTATCTGCTTAGCCAAAGTTAATGCATAATCCTAGGAACAGTTCAATTCAATGAAGTATGAAGTAATTATAAGAAATAATGTACCACTTACAGTCCATTCATTCATGAATATTACAGCTTGTTCAGGGGAACATTTCTTATGTCTTTTAAATTCATCTTTCGCATAACTATTGCCTAACGGTTGTACCTCTCTGGGTAATCCTCTATGTAACTTAAGTATAGTTTTATATAAAATACGTACCCTTTGAGTATGACTAGAATTATTCAAACTCATATTAAGCTTTGTACATAGGAGCCCTTAAGTATATAAAGAACTACTTTTGCTTTAAAGATAAAATAATAAATACCAATTAATTTAGTTTCATTGTTCCATAATTCGATGAATATATAAAAAAGCAAATGCAATTCAAAATCTCTTCTGCTGATAGGTAGTTTCGTAACCTTGATAAACGATGGAGGTTATGTAGCCTTCAGATAGCAATTGTCAAATTGTTATGTATACATTTCATATTTGTGTTTGGAATTATTTTACAACAAATATCTCTTCATTTGAAAGAAAAAATAAGTTGTGCCTTGTGCATTGCTTTTGTATATCTTATGTCAGATTTCTTTAAGCTTGGAAGAGAATGGTAACTATAAAATTAATTTCTGGCACAGGAGAGAATCTTCCAAAGAGAACAATTTAATGAAATGGGAGAAAATGATAAACCTTTTGCATGTACAAGTGAGGGGTGTCAGATGACGTTCACCAATGAAGATCATTTAACTGTTCATAGGAAGAAGCACGATATGGTATTGAATCTTGGTTTAAACTGTAAAAACAGTGTCGCAGCTGGTTAGTAATAAAAAATGTACAAGCATTAAGTGTATATGGATTCATGTTTTTTAAGAACCTTAGAAGGCCATTAAATAGTACCTTAAATAAATAGCATGTTGAATGCAATCATTAACTTGTTAAGAGCTTCTACTAGTCATATATATATTATGTCTGTCTTTCGTAAATAACATTTCACATACTAGTAGAATGTATTGTTTTTAGTATGTATGATAGTAATTTGAGTCTTATTCATAGATCAAACACCCACACCAACACGATTTATTAGAAACTGTGAAGAAGTTGGACTTTTCCAAGATCTACAAAATGTGAATCCATTTGAAGAAACATTTAAAAAGGCCATAGAGTATTCGAAAACTGGAATTATTCATATACCAGATTCACCAAATGATGACTCTCTCCATACACCACAAATACTCCATCACACACCTGAAAATTTAAGCAAGCATTCTTATACTCCGGACAAACATTTTGACGACACAAGTACAATTGATGGTATATTAAGAATTGATTCACGAGATTCTTCAAGCAAAGATGATTGCTCATCACCAGTTGACAATTGCATTGGTATTAAAGAAAGTAGTTTCTCTTATACTACTGAATTAAGTACCTCTAATGAAAGAGATTATGAACTAAGCTCATCTACTTCAAATGATACAACAGTGGAAGAGCTTTCAATAGTCAAAAAGAATTTAAACAGCTATTTATTAAAGTCAAATGTAAGCAGGTATCAGACAAAATCAAATGTAAAAGAGAAAATTAAAGAAGTTCTACATAATAAGAGGAAATCAGAAGTAAAACCACTTGACCTCAAAATGAAAGATAGCGACAATACGAAAAAGCCCCGTCAACGAATTAATCTAAAATCAAAATTAAAAAGTGTCGAAGCTGAAGTTATTAAAATTGAAGATCATGGAAATGTGGATCTGTACGATAAGAATTTAAACGAAGTAGAGAAACGTAGAGCAATGAATAGAATGGCTCAGATGAGGAGCAGAAAACGGAAAAAGATGTGGCTAGACCAGATGGAGAAAGAAATTGAAAAATTGAAAACTGATAATAAACTAATTGTAATGGAAAATCAAAAGCTCAAAGAAGAAAATATAGCGCTTAAATTAATGTTGTTAAAACATAATAACTGTTCTCTATCAACAAACTGTAAGTATTGTTTCTCAACAATTACTTTAATCAATTTTTTTCCGGTTCAAAATCTTACTAAATCCAAGTTTGAGGTAATTAGTTCTTTTCTAATATACTCAGTTTTTCACCGATACCTCTTGAACTATACAAATTTAATTGAATGTAGATTGATTTCTAGACTTTAATCGTAGTAGTTCAACTGGTTTACCGACATTTCGTGCTTTTGAGAAAGCGTCATGCAATGTCAAATACAACAGACTGGAAGAATAGAATTACAACCGAAGTATCAGCAGACCGGTGTAATTTCCACAAGCTTGCTGTCCAGAAACTAATCTACATTAGACAATGACCGCGGTCCCTACAACAACATTTATCAAATGAAATTATTCAATTGTTTTGATTTAAAAAATACATTGATTATTTTAAATCATTCTCCATTAATTTAAGTCATTTAATTAAGTTAATAAATAATTGTCGATAAAACCATTGATTTAAAAATCAAAAAATTAATTAGTAAAATTATTAAATGTATTAATAATAAGCCCGCAGAATGTCTTATAAGTGCGTAGGTACTGAAAGCTGATTTTTTAAGTGAAACATTCTGTATGGGCTGCTTCATGAGTAACTGTCTATCGATAATATGAAAGAGTGTACATTGCAATCTTCAGAAAACTTGGTAAAATACTAAGGCCCAGAATGTACTATTGAACTAAAATATTTCCGATAATCTAAGACTTCCAGTTATAGCGGAATTAGGTATCAATTTTGTTTAAAAATTTAAAATTCAAAAATGTTATAATATGTAAAATTATAACATTTTTAGATTCTTAGTGCGTGTTTAATAAAATAACTATGTTGCTATTTTTAAATATTTGGAATATTTATATTTTTGACAGGTGGCATGTGAAGTTCTATAATTGAAAATGTTTGTGTTGGAAGAAAATTTTGCATAACTGTCGGCCGTAGTAGGTTAGGATTAGAAACTGAACGAATTTTTCGAGAAGCAGCGCCTCCGGCAATTATCAAATAGAAAGAGTCCCAAAAATTATTTTTTTTTAATACAACTACCTATTTTTCTCTTTTTTATCAAATTGCTTTATTTGAGAAAATGTGTATAATAACACAATGTTCTTCCAAAAAGAGGGTGCACACAATGAAAATGTAGCTTATGCAGTTTTTTAAAATAATGTCAAATTTTGAGATATCTGATCATTAGCAAACAATCCAGCATTGATTAAAAATATGTAACTTACAGCTTACTGCATTGGCAAAGTGAGTGTATGCGTATCGTTTTTTAACATATGGAGAAGAAAATTCTAACGATTATACGAACGAAAATTATTTGAATATTTTTATTTATGGAGAATACAATGAATATACAGTTTTTTTCTTGTTTTAAAATAACTGTATTTGTCTGGGCATCATTAGGAACTAAAAAATTTCCAAAACTTGTCCCATCGTACTTGGATTAATACGTAAATGTTATTTAAAAATATAAAATGTCCAAAAATGTCATTATTTGACCAAACATGAATAAACGTTATACGAAAAGGTTATTTACCTTAAGATTCAAAATCTAAAGTGTGATTGTAAAATGTCAACTTTTGTTTTTTCTTCCATCTTGTTAAAAATACATCCTGTATATTTTTTAGTGTATTTTCTTCCTCAGTAGCGGTTGAAAATCGAGGGTTCGTCTTGAAAAAAAGAAAATTTAATTTATTTTTTGTTATTAAAAACTACATAAGCTACATTCTCATTCTTGGGTACTCTTCATTTATGGAAGAAAATTGGGTTACGATACACGTTTTTCTAAATATCTTGAAAAGTGTTCAATTTAGATGCGTAGTGAATATGAATCTTTCTGTTTTTGGTAAGAGCAACTTGATAAGAAAGAGAAAAATTGTAGTTGTATTCAAAACTTTCTGTCAACAATTTTCAAAAGATGCAAATATTTCAAATATAATTATAAATAGCAGCTTATCAGAATTTTCAAATGTATACTCTTTCATATACCGATCGATGCAGTTCCTCGCGAGACACACTGTACATTATTGCATTTTTGGAGTCTTCTTTAAATTCCCAGGCAAAGTATTTTACTTATCCCGGTCGGATTTGAAGGATAAGCATATACAAATAATTGTTGTTTCTTACTGCCTTACTCAACTCAACTCAACCAATATACACGACCGTTCATATATTTGGGGACGATTAAAAAAATACAGTTTTTTTAACTCGGACAAAAAACAAAAACTCATTTGTAATTTAATTTACTTCTGTAGATTGAGTATACTATACAAAACTAAAAATATTCCAAAAAGAAATGTTGTACTAATTATAATTAGGTCTATACAGATTTTTCGTCTATATGTCCACCCTTTGACTTAATTACTGCGGTACATATTCGTGGCATTCTTAGAATTAAACATTTCCAAAATGTTGCTGGGATCTCGGTCCATGCTTGATGGAGTTTCCTCAATAAATCTTGTGAACTAGTCACTCTTTTTTGGCGAATCCTTCTGTCCAGTTCATCCCATATTAATTCGATAGGCGACAGGTCAGGAGACTGAGGTGGCCAAATCATTCTTTTTAAACGATTTTCTTCTTCCAGAGATGCTAGATAATTTTTGCATATACGAGAAGAATGCTTAGGGTCGTTATCCTCTTGAAACGTAAAGTTTCGACCTCGTAATCGTTCCCCACTTGGTACAGCATTCTCTTGTAATATTTCGAGATAGCCCTCTTTACGAAGTATTCCCTGTATTCTTACTAAATCGCCTACAGCTGTTCCCGCAAAACAGCCCCAAACCATTACATTTCCTCCACCGTGCTTCACTGTAGGTAAAATACACTGTTCACTAACTCTTTCACCAACCTGTCGCCTAACAAACGTCCTCCGTTTGGAGCCAAATATTTCAAATTTGGACTCATCTGTCCACAGCACGTTGCACCACTGTTCGAATGTCCAGTGTCTGTGTTCTTGTGCCCACTGCAATCTTTTTCTTTTATTTTGAACTTTCAAAAGCGGTTTTCTGGCAGCTACTCGTCCCTTTAAGCCTGCCGCAATAATCTTTGTTTCACGGTCGAATGCGAAATAGGATTTCTTCGTGAAACATTGACTTGCTGCGTTATTTCCGGAGCCGTTAGGAATCTGTTTCTTTTTGAAACAAGAACCATGAACTGATCTTCAGCAGCTGTTGTCTTCTTTTTACGTCCAGAACGTTTCTTATCAGCCAAAGAACCCGTTTCCGCCACCCGTTTTAATGTTGTAAATACACCATTTTTCGATATTTTTAATTTTTTCGCAATAACTACCATTGAGTATCCTTCATTACGTAAAGTAATAATAGCAGAGCGCGTTTCGATGGAAATTTCTTTTCGTTTTGCCATTTCAGCACCACCCGTTTATTACGATAGTTAAATTTAAACTAAACAACTAAAATCGATTTTATTTTAAATACAAGACGATATCTGCTTTGTTTGTTGTACCAAGTGTTCTATGAATCTCACATTATTCCTTTGTGGAAATATTCGACAATATTTTCAAGTTTACGTTTATAACCCCATAAAAGGGATTAAGAGGAATTTTGCCTGAGGCTGCGGTAGAATATAAATGCATTATAAATTTGATGGGACAGAAGAGAATACTGTTGTAAATTACGTTCATGCATATAGAAATGTATACTCTTTCATATAAAACACAATCAATTGTCAATATTTCAATTTTGCTTATTTTTTGGAGTTTTTCTTAGTCGTCCCCAAATATATGAACGGTAGTGTACATGAAATCTGCATACTAATATAATTATATATTCCCAATAAACATTTTTTCAATTTCGTGGACGATTTAAGTTGGTACTTCCGACATTAAAGACCATATTCGTACGCAATGCGCTAAGAAATTAGCGAATATGGCCACTTTCGCTAGAACTACCAACTTAAATCGTCCGCGGAATTTAAACAATGTTTACTGGGAAGATGGCTGCCATTAGCCTCAGGTGGAGTGTTGTTCAGCCAATATTCACTCAGTCAACTTCTAGCAGGGGGGAGACATTCTAAGCTCTTTCCCGATTTCTCTGGCCAATTATGGCATCTCCTCTCCTTGCTCCTGGTGTTCTATCAGTTAAACTTATCTCCATTCAACGATGATGCTGGAGGAACGGCAGTACAACTCGTCTTCACTACATTTTCTTCACGTTGCAAATGGTCGTTTCTTTTTCCCTACAAAATGTACAGAAAGTACTCGCAATTTCAGTGCGTGACGCATTACCATAGAGAGTTTGCGTAACCTCAAAGTTTCAAGTTAATTTTTCTTCTATCAATTTAATTTTCGTAAAACGTAATTATTTGCTATTTATTTTATTTATACTTCAGAAAGAGTACCTACGGGATGCGCCCGGCCTTACTGACCGTAAAAAATTAATTTAATTTCAGCGGCTGCCACTATGCGCCAGCAAAACGATCGATCTCTATCTGCGAAAGCTTTAATTCCAGGACAGTGGTATCTTATTACGTTTTACCTTGGAATTTAAAGGGGATTTTAAAAATCCTACAATTGATATAGCATTTTGCATTAAACGAAACCCTAAAGGTTCTAATATAATTGGAAACTATACTCCTAATCTAACCTAATAACAATAAAACCACGTTTTTGAAAATTCTTTATTCGTCTTAATTCGTAAAAGTAGAATAATTCGCGGAGATAAGTCACTCTGAATACTTAATATTTGGGAGGGATTTATTGCAATGCCTTTCTTTTTCAGCAAACGTGCAAAACGGAAAAATAGCTGTTAAGGCTAGCAGTGAAGCAAAATCGGACTCTCTGCAACAATCATCACCTTTACTATACAATACATACGCAGTAGACTTTTCACAAGTTAGTACAATTCAAACCAGCCCCATCGTGAAAACAAATGTATTACAATTTGTGCAAAGACCATTGCCAAAATTGCTTCCTAAACGTGAAACGAAAACGAATAAGACTTTCAAGAAAAGTGCTTCGTAGGCTGAATTGCCTTAATTTCAGACTTATACAAGAGTGTGCAAAGTGGGTAATATTTCGTTGAATTTGGGGAAAATAAGAATGTGTGATATTACTCTCTAGCTAGGTTTAACAGCTTTTTTCATGTGTAATCACAAAATACTACAAATATTAATAAAATCTATTATATGTGTCTCCGTATAGAGTACCTCAGTCTTGTAAATTCTCGTATTTTTTGAAAAAGCTAGTTTTCCATCCACTGCTTTGCTTATTTTGGGATGTTGAATACACTGGCTAAACGTGTGACAAAACATATGGCGTTATATAAATTAAAAAAAGCAAAATCAATTCTTATCAAAATATCATAATTATTTTTATTTTTTATCGAAAATGTCACTTAAAAATATAATTTAACATGATTTTTATTTCATAATTGAAAAAAATGGTTAATATACAAATACAATAAATATTTGACTAACAAAATTATCAATATGACAACCTCCAACTTCCGCATATTTTCCAATCTTACTTTATTACTCTTATTTTTAATAATTTATATTTTTTATTGAAAATTATTGTAGTGGGTCATTGAGGTGACGTATGTGCATTTGCGTTCGTTACTTCGTTAATTTTTTTATCTAATTTCAGTAATAAATAAAATATCAAGATTTAATTGAACGCTTGCAGAATTCGAATTATTTTTTAAATAATTTTGATCAAATTTTAACGTGTTAGTTGGTAGTTTAAGATTATTTTCTAAATACGTTATAATTCGAAGTTTGAGAATGCGCCCTATAACTGCCCAAATTAAATTATTAATGTCATTAAATTACTGCAAAGAGTTTCCGTTTTCTCTTTGAAAATATTAATTTAAATAATATATTTCCTTAAATATTGGTTCTAAAAGTTTACATTGGTTTACAATTTTGACTAAGTTGTGTAGTTGCTACACTTTTCATTTAGTGTATCGATTGAAAAAAAGTTTTTAATTCTAGGCACTGCCATAAGATTTTTTTGATTTGTTTTTGAATGTTATAGTAGTTATCGATGGTAATTACCTACAATCTTTTGACGATCCTAGAGCAATTTGACTTAATAATACAGTAGTATCGATTTTTTCAATCAATTTAGCTACTGCATTCCGGAGATTTCAATTGCATATCGACAAGAAACGATCTCTACAGAGAATCTGCGCGTTTTAATTTCATGATAATAAAAAATATATAAAAAATCAATGGTGTTCATGTATGATAAACAATACCCGTAGTGATTATTATTAAATTATCTTTATCAGGGGGCTTGCATTTTAATGTATTTATTTAAACTCGGTAATTAATTCATCCGATTATGATCAAGTTTTTTTCAACACCGTTTCAAATACACATTAACAAGGCTGGTTTGCTTAAGAATAATTCCACACTTTTTAATGTTTGTAACCCCTGTATATCTAATCGCAACTTTCAGCACTGTATTCAACATCTCAAAATAATCAAAACTATTGATCACGATGATATTTTTTTTTAATCAAAAATAAGAAAGTGTACAAGAGTAAAATACGCCTTCCGGGGACACGTTGTATATCTATATGAATATAAAGACTATTTTTCTACTCTTTATACAGCGTATTCTTTCGCTTTTTTAAAATTTTAAATGTCTCTAGTCAAAATAAGTTTAAGTTTTCCAATTAAGTGTTTATTTCTAGTAACATCATTGTATAGATTATATCATCTAGATGTTAGTTAAATATGTGTAAATAGTTATTGTTTTGTTAGTTTTTAATCTTTCATGGTATATATTTAACTTCGATTAATTTGTTACGTGGACGATTGTTTAAGCGATTGCGGCCTGTTGGTTCCAAAGTAAGCTATAACGCTACATATTTTTCTAAGCTTTGTTAAAGACATACGGTATATATGTATAAATACATTCTATGTATTTTTGTATGAAGGTTAAAAGTGAAATAAATATAGTTGCGCTATTTTATAGTTGCTTCTTTTCAAGTGTCGTTAAACAAACCTTCTATTAGAAAAATACTTTTCAAATTATTTTTGAAATATACAACTGTTTATCTACATAAAGTAACATTTTACGGTAATTTACTCTCAGATTACTAGGCATGATTTCTTCGTAATAAGGGATCGCTGTTATTCTTAACGATGCCTACTGAGAAACTACTAACGCATTTTCGTTGGTCTAGAAATTTATAGGGTTCTTTTATAGGTACTTTTTTGCCTACTCAGTTTCTGTCAGGACTATCTTTTCTTGTGTTGGCAAACCAATGTAGTGTTAAGCAACTAAATAAATTCGCGCAGTTTTTGATGATAAGATAAATATTTATTGAGAAACCATAATACCCTATTATGTATTCGTCGAAGTAATTACCATCACAGTCAACGACCTCTTGTCTATATGACACGCGAGAAGAAACGAAAATTAAATCATTTCGGAGATTTAGGGAAGGCATGGCTCCTTCCTGCTCTCTCTGGCTATGCCCGTGCCTCATACAGTTGTCGAGAGAAAAAATTAAAAATATCAGGAGAATAAGGGGGGTGTGGTAACGTTCGTAGTCAAGTTGAGACATTTTTTTCATGTTACTCTTGCGATGCGAGGTCTGGCGTTGTTTTGTTTCTTTCGGTTACTAGAGAAGGCTGCTTTTGGATAAGTACCGCTTGAACTCGCTAAAGCTGTTTATGATACAATTTAGCAGTAATGGTTTGGCCAGATTGCAACAATTCATAATGAACAATTCTGGCTACTGTCCAGTAAACACACAATAAAATCTTTTTTGGGCGCAAATAAACCAATGATATGAACGCTTAGAATTTGAGTACAATATCCAGTTTTTATCGCTAACTAACAACCGATCAAGAAAAGGTTCATTATTATTGGACAAATTATTTGCCGGAGAAATGGTAAAAACGGCACACATAAGATTCATTTGTTTAACTTCCTCGTCTTTCAGAGTTGGTGATCCCTTTTACAAAAGGTAAAAATATTTAAATCATTAACTAATTCTCTTTCTATTGAACAATCCTTTTTAATGAAATCAAAGCGCGCGCGTTGATGTTAACAATGAAAAATTACGACCATCCTTTTCTATCAAGTTAATTGTCGAGTGTTTGATCTGTTTGCAATTTGAACTCGGAATATCCAAAGTTGTCCTCAAATAGCTTTGTCACGAAACTTGTTTCGAAATGTTGCTATGAGATATATATTATAGTCAAAGCATTTTCAACCGTTAGGTGTAAAGATAAATATTTATTCCGTCTTTACGCACAAATGTTCTCCGCTCTTTCCTATTTTTGCCAACTTGCTTGCTTTGTTTCACCTTGCGTGTCTTTCTTCCAATATAGACAAACATACAAGTTATATATGTTATACAATATGTAACATACAAGTTACATATTTATTTAAAATAATAATCGACATGTACAAAATTGTTGAACTCCAAACCGAAATGATTAAAACACTAATACTACTAACTATTTACGGTAAGTAAACATATTTTTTATTCTTAGTATATCCTAAAAAGAAATTTTGGTTAAAGTAAAGGCGGGAAGGATAGTACAACTTCGCAACTATAAGCAGAGGAATGAGACAACAAACATCACATTTAAAAAAATTGAATCGCTTGTGTTAAAATATTGTCTAATATGCAATCTTTATTACCACTGCACTATGGTTTCTCCTTTAAGCGAGTAGTTTCTTGTACCTCGCTTTCAAGAAAATGTGCCCTTCGGGAAAATAGTTAAAAATGTAAATTAATCATACATTAGTTTACACGTAACGACTTTCTGGAAAACGAACAGCCGACTCTATTGCGTGTGCGTTTGCCGTTGCAAATTTTCATACGACCGCTAGAAAAAGAAACTGATTGTCGCCGTCCACCATGTGAGGCACCTTCCATAGCAAAAGTTTACATCAATATTAATTTAACTAGCGGATATTAATTTTTTGGGCCATTGCGTTTTCTTTATACTATATTTTTCAATTAAGTAAACCCCTAGATTACTAGTTAAAACATTTTTTTAAGTATCTAGTAAGAATTTACTTTTGGAAGTCATATTTTACGGAAAGCATAATTTGTACTTGGCTTCAGTGTAAATCAGTTAGTAAATGGTTTTACTAAGATTGTTTTTTTTTTTCATTTAGCAAACAAACTTGAATCGTCTCAGAATCTCGAAAGTTTAAAGAGTAATTGTTAGTCTTTGTATAAGCATACAACGTATAGTAGTGTCGTCCAAAATCATTATATTAATTCTGCAACACAAAAGTCTGCACCTGTGAAACTTCAAATGGGTGTGAAAATGGTTAAACAAACAAAGAAAGGTCGTATAATACTTCGTTGTGAGAACAACAATTCAGTGTAAACTTTACGAAAAAATATACAATCTAAGTTAAATAAAAAGCACAAGAATGATCAACCAAAAACGATGAAACCCCAGGCCAAAATTGTAAGAATACATGAAGAAAGCAATAAGAAGAAAGATTTATTACAAACTATTGTAGTTCAAAATAAAATTGAAGGTAATATGATATTAATATAGGATATATATACGATAGTAATATAGGATATTAAATTAGTTCATGCATCCAAGGTTATTAAGAAAAAAAATTTACATTATGATAGAATGTACCACACAAATTCAATTTGAGATAGTGTCGGCAGATGTTCCACTGGAAAGCGATAAAATATTTATAAAGCTGCATTTACAGATCTCTTAATAGCTGTGTTCTTTCACACTTGAAAAATGGATCCAAACAAGTTTGACTCGATCACTGTGTATTCTTTCGTAACACATCTTTTGTTTAAACTAATAGCGATTGGTAATCTTGTTAACTTCTGGATCAATGAGTTTCTGTGATTCGATTGTATTTACATTTGATTGACGTATAAACATTGGCAAGAATTAAGGTGTTTTTTGTAACATTTTTGGAACACAGCTTAGATATACCGGAGTCACTGTTGTATGATTGCAAAGTTGTTATAAATGCAGACTTGGACTTGGAATTTTTTCTAAACATGGCGTAGTGCAAAAATCAATTATATACCAAATGCTCGAATACAATTTGTATAATAGAATAAACCAACTTAAACCAGTATTGATGTTTTAGTTACTAATTTGATTACATGTTCTGTGTATGTAGAAGACAAGCATCCACATGTACTAGAAGAAACACCTACATGATTAGGACGTACACTACCGGCCATAAGTGTTTATCCACCTTCATAATTGGCGACTCTTCAAATATACTAGTAGTATACTATGCAGGTATGTGGACAGTACTTCACATAAGTATTATCACACTTTCAAAGTAGTCAGAACAAAAAGCAATTTTGTTTACATGAGTGTCAAATATCTATTCATAACTAGGATTACCATAAATACAATAACATATCAGGATAACGGAGATCAGCGGCGTAGAAGAAGGAGTGTATCTATCTAAATTTTCTAAAAGGTCTAATTATTACCATGTTTCTATGTACATACATGTTTCGAAGGTATCTGAGGAGGAGCCAACTCCAGTATCAGCACTAAGAAAAAGTTATCAAACAGGTTACCAGCGCTTTCGAGGCACACGTATGCTGGAATCTCTTTTTGATCCTGTGGGTACATCGGATTTAGGTATACCTAATTCTAATAGAAATAGCAGTCTATTTGTGTTTTTGTTATATTTATGCATTTATATTCTTTAAATAAATTATATTATTCTAATGCTTTTGTTTATTTCTATTCCTATTTAACTCTAGCCAAATATAATTGGATATTAACAGCCTAACTTAGCGTGAATAGTGAAAATCAAGTTAATATACAACAATTAATACATCATGGTAGGAAGTAATGCCGCATTCGTAAGGTGAATCCAAATAGATATTCCAAATTGATATTGACGTAGGAACGTAGGTACGAAAAAGGAACATTTTCGTCCCTGTTTTGATTACTTAATGTTCATTATTTACTTGTAAGACAACATAAAGGTCACAAACTATGTGGGCTGGAAGTTATTTTATACGTGAATAACGAACATTATATCCCAAAACCCAAATGAATAATTAACGTTGGATGTTTCGTCAGTTCGTCTATGCTTATTAAAGTAAAATAATATATTAGGCAGGCATAAATAAAACAGATTGTTACGGTAAGTATATAATTTAATTTATTTAAACTAACAAATATATAAAATAACCCCTGCAATTAAATAATTCATTAAAGTCACTTGCATCAACACAGTTAATTTAATGAAACCAATTGTTATGTGAAATAAGAGATTTACGCCAGACAAACAAATTGAAGACGCCAGACAAACAGTAATTGAAATATTTCATTTAGTTATGCTAGCAATATATATCATTGATTTAACTAAAATATGATGAATAAATACTTTACTTTGGGTAATCAAATATTTGTTTGCCCATATTTAACTCTACTATTTAACAACCTTAAGCAAATTTTGGTACTGTCAAACAAATTGGTTATACGAAAGTGATTTCCATAATCAGTTCTCGACCTTCGAAATTAAACTTGAAAATTTAATTATTTTGGGATTTAAGGTCTTTGGGGAGAAGAAAAATACTACTTTTTCTCCGTCTTTGTTTAATGTGTTACGTTTCGTCGCGCTGTTTGTCGACTTTTGCAGACACCTGTAGGTTTTCTTTTTGCCATCCATTCAATGCTATTCATCATTGTAATTGTTTCCAAAAATATTTTTCCCGTTATTAATTAAATAATTGATACACTTAAATATGTATCTGTACCTGTCTTGTTTGTTAAAGTGTTTTCATCATTATGATGAAATTATTAAATATATAAAAAATGGTACACATAAAGAGGAAAAACGAGACAAATAATTTTTATAAACAATTACAACGATGAATAACATAGAATAGATGTCAAAAAGAAAACCTATAGTCGCCAAACAGCGCAACGAAACGTACTACATTAAACGAAGAATAAAGAAAAGTGTTTTTCTTCTTCCCAAAGACCTCAAATCCCAAAGTAATTAAACTTTGAAGCATAATCAGTTAGTAATACTGAATGATGTAAGCACGTTCTTTAATAGCTTTCATGTAGTAATTAGAAAAAGTTTCAACTGTGCTTTTCGTATTATTAATTTAAGACCAAGTACAGATAAAGCTTGAATTATACAAACATAAAAGGACCTGTCGCATCCTCTTCGAAAAGTGGCTACCGTCAATAGAAGCATAAATAGCCAAATGTATAACGAGCAATAGAACTCACTAAGAAGGTTTTACAAACGAGAAAGTATGAAAATCTACAGAGACAAACGAATAGGTATATGTGTCAGCAAGCATTAACAAATATGTTGGAACATCATTCACGAATATAAAAATACGTCTGGTCCAAGTAAAATATTTCGACAGTGTAACAGATGTAACAGACGACAACTCTAAACAGAAGCCTTTACCTTTGTTTTTAGAAACAATGAATTCGGCAATGCAACGACGCAAGAAATAGAGGCTATTCTTAATAGGTTCCGCAGGAAACGATCAGCGGGAGTTGAAAATATTTGGGGATATATATTTCAAGGAGTTAATGAGTTTATTAGCCCGCCTTTATCTCTAATTATCAATAAATCTTTCGAACGTGGCTTGTACTCTATTAATTTAAAGACTTTCAAAATTATCCCGATATTTACAAAAAAAAAGTATGACCAAAGAAACATGAAGAATTATAAGCCCATTGCAGTGCAGTGTCGTGTTTCTAAAATTTTCGAAAACTGTTTTTTTATGTACGTCATGGCAACACGAATACCGAAAATATATTTTATGCTCTTATACATACTACATAGCAGCTCTGGAAACCAAAGTCGATAGTACATACGATGCTTTAAATGATAAAAACAAGGTCGCGCATTCGATTCTGTGGAACATCGATTACTTGCTCAAAAGTTGTATAATGTTGGAGTGCAAGGCGCCGCGTATAGGTGGATTATGTCCTATTTATAACTAATAAGGGACAAGTAGTGTGTGTTAATGGAGAGACGTCAACAAGGGAGTGTCGAAGGAAACCATTTTCTGTCCCGCTTGTGTTCTCTATCATGACCAATGACTTACATGCATCTGCTATACAGTAACTAATGTAAGTATATATGCTGATGGTATAATGCAATAAGTTAACGTGGTATTTGCATATTTAGCAGTTATGTAGCAAAGCGAGCTTACTAGTAACATGTTTCGAGTGGTGCGAATGACAATTACACGGATCCAAACAAAATCAGGTGAAATTTATTTTAGAAAACCTGTGTGCAATTCCTGTGAACCAATTGCTAGGACTATTAATTGGGTACTAAGTATGAAGTAAGCCTGCAGAAACGAGTTGTACTTCACGAAATTAGCAGAGACTAGACAGACTCGTGTTTATTCGTCTTATGAGAATGGGTTGGTGTTGCCTACTGGCTTCCCTGAGAGTCGACAAAATGAGTCTGTCTAGTGTCTAGAAAGTGTATTCATTTCTTCAGGCTTAGTATGAAGTACTTGAGCCACAAAGAACATCATGATTACTTTCCAGTCAAGTAGATAATTATCTAGCTATGATGAAAAACATTGTTTGTTTCTCTTTGGATTCACATCAATCTTATAGGCACGTTACCTTACGTCGTTGGGAAGAGAATAAAACATTCTACTCAGTAACCTAAAGTTCAATATAGTGTCCATTTAATTTATGAAGGTTATCTTGAATTTTTGTTCAACAATATTATAATTTTAAATTGGTTTTATCGAAAACAGTGACTTTCATATGAAATCTTTTTCGTACGTCTTATATTTACTTAGATATTTGAAACAATGCCCATTCAACCAAATCTCCAACTTGCACGATAAGAAGTTACCCATGCAATGTGGGACACTTTGTATATTCGTACCTTACACCCATACGATTTTCGTGTAGGTACCATGCTATGAGAAAATATCCGTAATTTGATACGTATACACGCAACCAACAAGCGATCGAACACGACGCGGTCCGCTACTAACATGAAGGCTGACGACCTGTACCACGTCACATGACGCTTTTGCTTTCTATGCCTCGCAGAGTAGCCCGACAAGGAGATTTCAATACGAAGTCAGGATACGAAACGGAACGCGCGTACGCGTCGCATGCGGCATCTGAACGACGACGGGTGTGCTCCTCAAAAACATGAAAATTACTCCGACGGCCAACAATTACGAGTACGAATTTTTTCGAGCGAATCCGCGACATTACTGAGTGGATGCGAAAAGTGCAGTTAAACTATGAGATATTAAACGAAATCTCAAAAACATTCGTACCAAGGCTGATTAATATTTAGTGTCAGACAGCTGTGATATATCGTTTCCTTAGCTAAATCAGCGGCAGTAAATTTATACAATAGGTGAGCGTAAAAGAGAGAATCCATTTTAAACTTCTTATGGTTATCACAATTTTTAATATTCTAATTTATATTAAAATTACACACGGGGACATACCTGTATATATAAAAGGTAAAAGTAATTAAAAACGTATATAAAATAATTATTCCGAAATAGTTATGACGTAATGTTCTAAAAAAGAATGTGCCTCGTACAATACTAATATAACAAATACATGTAGATTTAATTCTTATTGTTCGGTAAGTATCAATATCAATATAACGAAAAAATATTACCCATGTGTAGGATTTATACCTTCATATACAGGGTTTTTGTGTTTGTGTAAAGATATTTAACATACATATTTTACCTACTATAAATCTGTTAAAATTTCCACGGAGATACTTTGTGACCATTGTTTTCAATAATGATTGAACTGTAAAGATGTGGCTCTATAAACTTAGATACAAGTTAGGCTTTTGCAACTTCTCAGACTTTTTTTAATCGTTGGAGTCAGCTGACTTGTATATTTACTTATTGACCAATATATATGAAAACACTCAGCAAACACAAGATGTAAAAATGAAACGAATACGCAGAGAAAATAATCACTTTTAAATTAATTATATACAGCATGTACACCTAGTGCGTGGGTGGGAGATAATTTCAAAACATTCATTTTCAACTTAACTGATTTTAATTTTTCGATCTCTTCTAAAGGTATGTTTTCCAAAAGCATCACTGCAAAATTTCAAAGAGAGTGTTGTTAAGACTTCTTAACATTTTGCTGTTGTTTTTATGTGAACAAATTCATTAGTTTAATTTATTGTATTTTGTAAAATCAAAGTTCCATTGTTTTGTTTTGTAAATTTAATATTTCACCTTACTATGTTTATTCATTATATTCATTTATTTTATTTCGCATATATTGCATTTATGTCCATTTAGAACATTGTTTGTGTACGTATTGATCATAAGAACATATTTAAATTAATTTAATATACACAGCTGCAACAATATCAGCCGCATGAACAAATGTACCTAAATTGAATTAAATTGCATTAAGTCGTTTAATGGCAACTTCGACAAGCAGCTATATCAAAAATCACGAGATAAAGCGAACGCTAGACAGAGCTTATTCGAGCATTAAATAAAGATTCAGTACCGAAAAAGAGACCGTACGTATTTTTATCAGAGCTTCCAAACTTCGTCGGAGAACGAGCGTACGAACTGCCACGACTGCAAACCGTCGCTCCTTCGCTTGTGCGTCATGCAGCGCTCAGTACCGCACTATGTATGGTTTGTAGCTTTTCCGCTTCTATGAGGAGGCTGTAGCAAGGAGCATGCATACTAGAGATGGTATAACGAATACATGAAATAACGAAGACGTCTGGGTAGCCGTTTTCGGCTATATTAGCTACAGTCTCCGTAAAACCAGACTCTAGGGTTTGGTAGTGGCCCTAACAATGTATAAGACATTCATACAAACGAATTTAATATACAAATAAACGTTGCGATACTGAAGGCACATCAAGGTAGCAAAATACCTCGCACTCGAATTAGGTACGTTTACAAACGTTGCAAATTTAAGACAAATGTTGCTATGCTGAGACGCATTTGTACAAAAGTACATATATATACGCCCAAAAATATGTACACAAATAAGTAAGGAAACCGCTTTATAAAATGTATATAATACTAAGGTACATGTATATCCTTTTTACATAAACAAGAGGGAATCCTCACATTTTTTTTTATATTTCTAATTTTGGGTAACTATCTGCATGTTTTAAACAAAAGCAAATGGCCCTTCCTCTTCGCAAGAAAGATAAACTAAAGCAGACAACTAGCGGCATTGTTCTTCAAACTAGGAAAACGTAACAAGTCAGTGCAAATTGGGTTGTTACGGCGATTCTGTAGTGGTAAAGTTCCATTTTGCAATGATGTTCAGAGCAAATGTTAAACACATGATTGTTATTATTTTGTAAATTACTATGTTTCAAACAAATCAAAGAATATACAAAGAAATGAATGCCGAATTGTTTATAAATTACGAAATAAACTAATAATAAATAATTATTTGTTATTATTAATGCTTAATTTTTACATTTATTCATTAAAATTAAGCGCAACTATATACGTGCGTTGCGGA
Organism: Marronus borbonicus; assembly: GCA_902655005.2. Classification (NCBI taxonomy): domain Eukaryota; kingdom Metazoa; phylum Arthropoda; class Insecta; order Coleoptera; family Scarabaeidae; genus Marronus; species Marronus borbonicus. The sequence continues at coordinate 19,903,091 of LR737384.1, forward strand.
AAAAATATTAGTAAAATATTTGAAGTTGTGTAAAACATTTTCTCATTAACAGAAAAAAAACATTGTTGTTTAATTAGAATAAACATTTTGTCAATAATATAATGCTAATCAAATTACTGGTCTGGGAAAAATACTGTTATTTAGATTAAAATTTATTTTTAAAATCGAAATTTTGGAACGTATGTATATATACATATTATACCGACTGCTTAATCGCAAGGTGCGGATTGATGTGTAGTGAAAAAAGTAATAACTTACATTAGTATATTGCAAAGAGATGCAGAATACGCTACATGCGTTCGAGGAAATATAAAGTACATGCCCGTTCCATCCCACCAAAACTCTATGCATTTTTGTTCCCTTTTATTCTCCCAAACATCAAACTTAAATCCATAAATTGCGCTTATTCCCGTGCTATATAACTTAAAGATTAAACCGTACGCTTTTTATAGTGTAGGTATCTATCAACTGAACATTCGCTCTCTGGTCATTTATGTCTCATTTAACAACTAAAAATGATATTGCGAAGCTTACAACAATGGTATATTACGTCGAAAATTAAACAATTCTAATTTTTAATTTTATTTAATGTACGACTCTCCTTGAAATACATGTGGAACAAGTTTGCAATGCTTATTGTCATTACAGTACTCAAATACAAGGTTTTTACCTTCTTGTGTTGCATGCAGACGTGACAAACTTGTGCTATTTCTTAGAGTTGTACACTACTGTTTTAAAAATATCATATTCTGATTTCAATTAAATTTCATGAAGAATTGCTGAATAATAAATCGGTTTCAATTTGATTATATTAATTATTTCCTTCGAAATTTGCATAGCAACACCGTTTTACAAGAAATAAGAATAACTTATGCTTAAAAATGCATAAAATACGCAACAAATATATGTAGTTAAGTATTTATAAACATACGGCTCCTCTACAAATTTTATAACATTTACAAACCAGTATTGCGATTTACAATCCTTGACATTTGAATCAAAATGTTATCCCAAAAGTTGATGTGTTCTCATTAGTTGCATACATTCTTTGTTAGATTATGTTAGACATTTACCGTTTCTCGTTTATAATTTGGTCGTTTTAACTAACTGGTTCTTCCAATGCGGTTTCTATATACAGCGTATCAAATGATGGCTCTACCGCTACTATATGAAAAGAAATGTTGTTCGGCGAAATCTTGGGTTATGTTACAAAAAAAAGAAATATAGCAACATTCGCTTTTTCCTATCCAACACTTTCGGAAAATTTCATTTAAATAATTTCTAATATTGAGTTGATAAATGAAGTGGTGCTCCATCTTGCTGGAATAAGACATCGAGATTGAGATGTAAATTATGCTTCATCAGAGAAAGCAATCCTATTAACTGTTGTTAATTTTGCCCATCGTCAATTCGCAAAATTCAGCATGTCGGTTCAAATCGTCTTTGGATAATTCTTGAAGTAGAATAGGTTCGGAAGGGTGAAATTTATTTGTCTTCAATACGAGAGTTGCCTTTTATCTGTTGCGAATAGACAACCCTGCTTTTGCTACATGCGATTTGACGTGTGTATCATTCAGTGCATCCTCAGAATGTTTTGTCCTACAGACACTATTTATCTTGTTTTCATTGTGCTAAACATTTTTCTCAGCCCAGTGGCGGTAGGTGATGACGTAAACTGAAGGGAGGGAACAAGGATTCGATTCCTTGATGTACATTGTACTATGGAACGGAAGTACACGAGTAAATCGAATCGTTTTCCGCGCTCTATCGCTTCATCACCCTCCGCCACTGTCTCGGCCATAAAATGGAATTAGCTTGTGAACATGTTCAACAATTTAAAGAAGGTCATCCGAAATCAGATGTGGTGTCGGCAAACGTCGATGTCGTACGCAAATTGATAAAGCAAGATCATCATGTGACTTATGGTGAAATTAAGGCATCTTTATGCAAGGAATATTTAGCAAAAGCGGTGTACGGGATGATCCCATATAAGTTAACATTAATTATTAACAAAAGGCTCGTGTCGATTGGTCGAAAGGAATGGTCAAGAAATAGGATCGCGGTGCTGTTTACAGCATTGCCGTAGGTGAAGAATCCTGAATGTATGCGTCTGACTCCGACAATATGAGTCTTCCAAGATGCAAACCCAATGAAGGTCGTTCGCGCTCGAACCTCTTCGAAGAAAGTGGAAGTGTTTTTTTGCAGAGAATCTGGACATGTCGCAACTGTGGTTTTAGAGAGTCGTAGAATAATCAATTTAGAATGGTACACAACTATTTGTTTCTCACATACCTTCGGTGAATTATGAAGAAGGAACGCTTGTAAACGCTGTAAAGAGTCGCGAGTTCCACGTACATGCCGGGAAACTTATTGTTGTGGTAACAAAATCTGTTTCAAACCGAGTAAATCTTGGCTTTCGATATACGAAAGTAAATTTATTTCTTAATTCAGTTTTATTGGAAAATACTTCGCGTCTTTTGAAAACGTGGGTTTTGATCAATTGAAAACTATGCAAGTTTGACTCAAGTAAATTCTGTTACTTTTTCAAACATAGCTTATCTCAAGAAGAAATCTCTCAATTGAGCATAAATGTAGTTTCGAACGACAGCTTAGTTTTGTTAAACAAATAATGTGTTTTTTTAAATCAAGTACTATATTTATTTAGCTCGATTGATTCTTTTGGTTTTAAACTAAGGACGCATACATATGTTTTACTTGTATTGTCTAATGTAAAACGACTGCATTAAAAAAAGGAGAGAAATAAGATCACAATCACAAAACGGTTTTTATATAATTCCAAACAAAATTTCCCGCAGTGTATTGGCCAACCGCATGAATAATAATAAAAGAATTGTTTAAAGTGACCGTTGTACCTACTTATATCCAGAAAGGAAAAAACAGTGTATATAGAGAACGTATTTAATAATAATCTTTGGAAACTGTATTGTTCGAACACATTTTAACATCTATTCAAATCCGTGAGTATATCTAACAAAAAGAGGGTTACAGCTGAGGAGCTACCAGAATACTTGAAGCTTTGATGACCTATACATCAGTAAAGATGTATATGTCAAAATCCGCGACTCTCAATTGGGACTTCCTACAAGTAAATTCGCGTTCAAAACAATTCCTATCCCGATACCATTAGAAATTTTGCGCTACATTCTAAGTACTCTAGATGGTAGATTTTCTGTTGGCGGAAGTTTCCAGTCAACCAGAATCTGGGAAGTTATAGAAATACTTTGGAACGGAATAATTATTCGTGTCTCAGAATCTTCATCTGCGCTAACAGTGGAACTACTTTTACCTTCACAAATAAAAAGAAACACTTGCAATTACTTAATAAAAGTAATAAAAATACTTCCTTTTCAATTTACCCGTTCAATAGGAACGTATGTCTCTGTGAATCTTTGTCGGGGTCTCAATGCAGGGATCAATTTTTCAATCTGAATTTGAATTTTTAAATATTTCTTCGTCAATTCCATTATCCTAGAGACAATAAAGGTAAAGCGTACACCATTGTTTTATCTCTAATGGTTATAATAATAATATTAATATTAATACATTTTTATCTTCACTAATGAGCTTTTGAACGAAAGAAAGGATGAATGCATTACATGTAGACGGATTACCTTTGAAACTTGAGATGTGTAAAGAAAAAGTTAGGAGAAGTGAAATTTGTTTTCGATCCAGGCATATGTATATGCGTAATAAATGTAATTCATCATTTCCAAGGTAATCTGCCTTTTGATGACAACAGAACTAGCACATTTATGTATAGTGGAGTCACGGTGTTTCGTTAAATGGGTAGTAATATAGCTATAGCGGTTTATAGTTGGAGGAAATTCTAGGAAAAACAGTAGAATTGCGGAATTTTGGACCTACAGACTCAAAATAAAGAGAACTTCGAAGTGGGGATTCAAACCATCGGGACTTCGCTGTATAGAGGTTAACGAATGCATACGAATACCCGATAAATTATTTCAAGATCTGTCCTTGCTCAATAAATACACAGCTAGAGGTTATTAAATTTTACTGACAAGCGAGTTGATCAACCAGTTTAATATTTTAGCGCGATTTTACAAATATAAGCTTGCTTCACACACTGTAAAGAACTGTTAAAAGAATCGAGTATAAGGTGTAGTATGCTTGGCAATACATATCTTGGTTTACGTATTTGTATATTCATTTGTTTCGTTGCACATATGTAGTGTTATTTAACACAAAATTATCTGCTTGTATATAACCTCAAACTTTTATAGCACATATGATAGTATAAGGAAGACACACACTTGCATTAATGTATCCTGCAAATGAACTAGATTCCACTCAATCAACTTTTCTTTAACAAATGGATTCATCGTGGGTTCAAAAAGGAACACCGCGGAACAAACGTATCACGTATATCATCCGTAGATACATATTCCTACACCCATTGTTTATCAATGCAGAGGAGAGGAATATAGAAATAAGAAGTAACCTCTAAACTGAACCACCGACATCTTCAAAATAATCTGTAATACGAGGGGAACCCTAAAAATTTCCGGAAAAAGAAAAAAAAACAGATATTTTATCTTTATTTAAGACACTTTATTGTTTCTCAAAATATTCGCCTTTAAGTTTTAAGCACTTTTGCGTTCGAAGAAATCGGTTGTCGAAACATTTATTTCAATCTGATGTAGGTATTTCAGAAACATACCTTCTAAATGGTTCAACAGCCCCTTCCGGTGTCGAAAACCCTCACCACACAATTTGTTTTTGACAAAAGAGAACAGGAGGAAGTTATCAGGTGATAAGTTAGGTGGATACGGACAATAAGTTATTAATTCATTGTTATTCTTCTTTAAATACTCGACTGTTCGATGTGCTGTGTGAGAGCTGGTGTTGTCGTGGTGACGGATGATGCGCCAATGTCCGCTGTTTTTTCAGACAAAGACATGAGGCAAACACATTGTTGTATACCAATCAGCGTTTACTGTTTTTTGATCCTCAAGAGCAACGGTAGCAACAGCCTCAATTTTACGGAAGAAGACAGCAATAATTTTTTTTTTAATGCTTCGTGAATGAACAACTTTTGTTGGTTTTGGTTCACTTTAGAACACCCAAATAGTGTATTGTAGTTTCATTCCTGGTTCGTATGGGGTATCCAGATATCGTTACCTGTTACGATGCCATATACGTTGGCAGAAGCACCCCGATTGAATTTTTGAAGCATTTTTTACACCAATTCACATGAACCATTTTTTGAGCTTTGGTTACACTGTGTGGAATCCAACGACTGCCAAGATTCTTCACTACAAAGTGCTCATGTAAAATCGTTGGTATTTGACTTTTTCTTGCCCAAACATACCTCTATCTATCGATATATCACATGCCGATCCGCTTCAATCATTTCGCACAGCATTTAGGTGCTTCATCACTAAAAGCAGAATGAGGTACATTGTTATTGAGTTAAGCCAGTTTTAAAATCGTAAAAAATCATCGCAATCATCGAAAATGTTCACGAGAAATGCCCATTTTTTCACTATAACGCCATTAATACTAAACTATGCAGTCGACTGTTTTTCTGTCAATGGTGTTTATCATAGTAAATGTCTAAGTTTAAACAATCAAACTGAAATAAATTGCAAGTGCCATCTACTGGTCAATTCCGGAAATTTTTAGGCTAGCCCTCGTATATGACTATTGGTTTTACTCGTTCAGAAACAGAATCTCCTTCTAAGCCCCTGCTATTCATTAATCGGTAATTATATCGTATTTAAAATTTTGAAGTAAACTATATTCTCTATTCAGCAATATGTTTAGCGTCGGTATGACCGTATAGTGCAGACGACAACTAAAATATATATTCAGATTGGAATCGAATTCGTTAAGAAAATGTTTATGCTTGGACGGGAAAAAAAATACTTTTCTGCGTACAGGTATGTCCTCTTCAACAAAATAATATTTTTACAAATCTTACTGGAACTCACGGCTTCACAAATTCCACCGTTTTCAATTTTAACGTCTTTTAAACTGTTCAATTTTAGTGTAGAAGAAGGGTATTACCTAAAACCGGCATATGAATTTAATAAACAAAACATGTTCAAAAAGAGATATATAGAAAATAGTCCCACTATTAATAAAGAAACAGAAGTTAATGCCCTTGTTAACAATTCTATTCGATGTCTAATCTTTCTTAATGGTGCGATCAGCATCTGTAGAAGAGTATAACCATTACAAATCCCACCATTTTCTTTATTTTTATTTTTTGTTTATTCGCTTTTAAAGAAGGGTATTACCTAAAACCGGTCGCATATGAATTTAGTAAACAAGACATGTTCAAAAAGAGATATGTAGAAAGCAGTACCATTATTAATAAAGAAACAGAAGTTAATGGTTTGGTGTATTTTAGTGCCCTTCTTAACAATTCTATTCGAGAGTTGGCCGCGTTCTGTATCCCTAGTTTAAAAAATACTTCGAAGAGCGTCCACCCTAAACCAAAACATACGAAATACTAAGAAGTAAAAAAAGACTGCTGGCCTTCCATAGCTGTCTGCTGTATGTGTTTTTTGAACCTCGTGCTTAGTGTTCGTCTCCTTTGTCCAATACAGACATTACAGTCTTGCTGCTCACATGCAATTTTTTATTTTTTCTTCGTTTATCTGTTGGATTGCTTAGGAGATTTGTGTGTTCCTCATTACGTTCATCACGTTTTCGATGTTCTATGAAACGAAAATTTCATGAATTTCTTATAGCGCGTTTCTATCGGAATTAATATCTAATCTTTCTTAATGGTGCAATCAACATCTGTAGAAGAGTATAACCATTACAAATCCCAACATTTTCTTAATTTTTGTTTTTTATGTATTCGCTTTTAATATCTTATAGTCTTTAGATCCAGATTACAAAATGCGATTATAACGTAGGATTTGATTTTGTTTTTGGCGTGAGTTAGTACATAGTTTGATGCTGATCGTTTGATAGTAACTTTCTCTTGTACGATGAACTTCTTTCGTTGTGCCAGTAGTGAAATACGTACAGTGAGGAAATCCGTTCAAATATCTCTTTCTACGCGGTTTTGAAATTCAGCATGAATGCAAGTGTAGCAGATCGAAGTAATAGTAAAATCACACGAATCGTGAAAATGCATTGTATGCGTTTAAATTACATCCAATTATATGGATATACATACAGAATAAGAAAACTTAAATATTTTCAAGGTTGCTTCGCATATACGGTTAGCGTTTGTTATGAGCTGCGACCTACTTAATACTGACCACTTTCTATTTCTTTCAGATACACAATGTGTCCACACCACCCGTTCGTTCTTACTTTATTCATCGTCGTTTTGGTAAGTGTTCTAGTTTCACGCATAATAATGATATAATATTCGCTTTTCATTTTAAGACTGAAACTAGATGAAGATATTACTGCCTTTGATTCTCTCGATTTTTTAAATATCTGTCAGCTTCCTTTGTATACTAATTATCCTACCGATGATTTAGTATGTTCACTTAGTGTACGTTTCTAATAGTAGGTATAGTATCAAAATAATATGTAACGTATGTAATTTCTAATAAATAGCATTAATATTTTAAAACAAGCTGTTACTGAAAACACTCAAGTAAATGAAATAAGAAGTATATTACATATAAAAAATTAATAACGTAAAAATAAACAACCTATTACTGTACAGGAGTCATCTCCGCAGACTCGGAAGATTGTGGCTTTGTGTGTGGAAGTGTTTTAAAGTTACATTAAAACCTGCGTATTAACTATATCGATGAACAACACTATCGTGTATACACTATATACAATAAATTATTATATATTTTTTAATGTTTCCTAAAGTTCATTTCGTTTCTCGTTTTCTTCTGTAAAATTCAACACAATATTATATACTTTTGCTTTTCTCGACATAAGCTACATAAACGTTTACGTACTTATCTCAGCACCACAATAGGTCCCCGCCAAAAATTTATTCAAAGGTCCGAATGAAAGTGCGAGGGAGCTAAAATCGCATTACATTGAGAATATCAGAGGATCTTCTAATTCAGCTGTGGCAACTACAGTTTAGTTTGATTTGACGTGTGAGGTCCATCGTGCAAAGGTCGACCTCTTTCGCGTAATCGTCCCGGGTTTTTTAGTGTATGCAATTTCTGGAAAGATGGCCTAGACTATCCCACCGTGGTTTTACAGATGGCTGGGTATTCAATTTTTTCGTAACGGAGGAAGCTGGACGTCGCCATATCATGGATTGTTATTTCGTCTGTGGAACGAACTCGTAAACCCAGATTTCATGTCCGGTAATAATGCTTTGAATGAGAGAGTTTCCTTCCTGATGGAATCGGGTGATATGTTGAAGCCATGCGATTGGTTTTTCATTTATCGCAGAGTAATTTCGGAACCTATCGCCGAAACTTCGTAGAAGTTTTTGGTTGATATGACTACATTAACACATTCTTAGAAATGCGATACTTCAGCAATTTCGCAAGCCTTCATGCGACGATATTCCCTAATCAAATTCGACAGCTTGTGTGTGCAGCTGTCATCCGTATAGGAGGTCCTTGATCGGCCTCTTTCCTTCTACGGATCATTATTTAGCTCTGGCTATAAGCGTCTTGTAATCTGCCATTAATTTCTCCCCGATTAACATCTTCGACTTGCAAAAATCTGATAACTTCAAGTTCTAGAAAATTTTCCAACTATTTTCCAAATATTTTTTATTAGTCAAAAAGTAAAGTGATTTTTCATTTAAATATACATTGTGGCAACACATTATGACAGACATTTTATGAAAAACTACATTTTACTAGGAGACTGTAAATGTCACCGTTCATCTAGGGGTGTAGAGCAGAAGTAAGAATTAGTGTATTGCAAAGTTATGCACACGTCACGCTTTGACACTATCACGCAACTGCATCAATACTTTCTGCATTTCTTTTTTAATTTACTGCATAAATGGTTAATAAACATGCCCTATAACATCTCTGTGTAATTATGTGCATTACAAAAGAAATTATTATGAACAGATAAATTTAGGTTACATTACGATAAAAGAAATACGTGGTATCAAATTAGTGTAACATCTCACACTAATTCATGTTCTAATTTCAGACCACCCCATGTGAACGCTTTACTTTAATTTAATTAATGCTGTCAATTTGGTTGAATAAAATTGTTGTCATCGTGTTCGTACTTCCCTGAACCTCAATTTTAAAATCGGCAATTCCCTAGCATGCATTAAAATGTTATATTAACATCTTTTTTTAATGTAATTCTTGGAAAACATTGCTAATGTAGTTAAGGTAAGATGCCGCCTCGTCAGACTAGAAAAATACAGGTATAACTGTGATTACTCGTACCCATTTATGTTTCCACAAAATACAGTTACTCAACGCTAATTTGATGAAAACGTTCAAAGCGATAAATAATCTTCTCCACAAACAACCTTGCAAAGCACTCAGACCGCAACGGATGACGTAATCGTGATCAGTCATGACAACCTTGTGTATTATAAGTTTTTTCTGTTGTTCCAAACCAATATGCCAACTCGCCAACGACAAAGGCGAACGCCTAACGAAACCCACGATATTTGCTTTCGAAACTGTTATATGCATCAATTTGTTTCACGTTTGTATTCATGTGTGTTACATACGTACATGTTGAATTTTAAAAAGCAAGCAAGTAAAGTTTTCTATTGAGAACTCTTCGATTTGGAAAACGGCGTCAGTATTCGTTAAATGTTCGAACTGTACAAAATCATAAAGAAAAATCATATCTGTATATACCCCGTGAGCAAATATTCAAGGCATTTTAGAAACAAAATACTTAAGATGCGAAATTTTAAACAAATGATTGAATGTCAGATCAACTGACAACTAATTATGTTAAGTCGACCTATCAAACTCGTTTTAATTATATTAAAAAAAATTTAAATATAATTGCTTTTTGTTCTATGGCATATTTCGAGGACAATTATTTTTGACAATACCCGCATTTCTTTCTGATTTAGTTATTTAAATTTTACGGTTTGCGGTGTCGAAACCTATAAATACGCGAATTCTATTCATGTGAATGTTATATCTGCGTATGTCTCACTAATTTAATTTGATATAGAGTACAATGAAGTGTATATCTCTCATCATATCTTTCTCGGGAGCGTAATTTTTTCCATTGCTTTGATCAATTTTCGCGATTACTGTTGTTTTTAGTAGAAAGTAACACCAAATTGTCTTTTAAATCTCCAAGAAGGAATTTAAATTTCGATACACCAGACTTGACTAGAGATCGCTAGGATTACGATAAAAGCTTGTCAAAATCTTGTATAGTATTTTTACTAAATCATCATTTATTTTATTTAGCAAACGCCAAAATGAAAGTCTATTTTTCGTAGTATTAGTATTAGTATCATTGAGCTGTGGCATAAATGCCTTTAGTCACTGCGATCTTGATATATCTATTGTAACAAAATCCCTTTATATGTGTTAGAGTAGTTGAAGGCTTGTAATAAACCTTAATACTACTCTTCTTCCTTCAGTGAAGTAGATAACAGAAATGGTTTACCGAAATGTTGTTGTCGAGTGAGACTGACGGCAACACATTTGCATAGAATGTGTTCTGCCGTCTCCAGACGTTCTTGGCATAGACGACAGAATTGATCTTGAGCTTTTCATAGATTGAATTATTAGAAATCCCTCCAGTAACCTAAGGTTCCCTTTGCTGGACAATAGCACCATTTTTGCTGTCGTAGGCGAGCCTAATATGTATGTTTTTGTCTGTTTTTGTCCTGGAACATTTTCCCGGTACGAGGACCTTTCTTCTAATTGGGTTAGGACCGATAAAGGGCATATTTGCCGCTTCTTTGTCCAATTTGTCTGCCTTTTCATTATCTTCGATCGCTTGATGGCTTGAGGCCCACTGCAAAGTAACGTGGTTTTTGTGTCCCAATTGGCTTAAATTGTGCATACATTCGTGAATCAGACCAGATTCGTATGTGTAGGCGTTGATAGCCTTTAGAATTGCCTGACTATCACCGAATATAGTTATGGTTGCACTTCGTATCCCTATCTCGAGGTTCTTTATGACGCACAAACGTAATAACCTGATAACTCATATAACGCAGTTATTCAGTTTCCGAAATGTTCTTTAAATTGCATTTGTAGATTTTATATTAACGAAAAAAAAGCGCATGGAACATTGCAAAGCTATAGTAAAAATAAACAACAGTCTATTAGACACATTCTGTGTCAATGAGCTACACATGTGCAGATACTGAAGCTATCATCCGGATATTGGTGTTATTATCCGGATATGTCATCCGAAATCTCGAATTTGCATCTGTTATTCAATAACTTGGATCCGAATTCATTACCCGGAACAACAAGCAAAATTGAGACAAAAGTTGCAACGATTTTCTTCGACACGTTGCGAGAACGGATAATCTTTTGTTGACTGCTTTTCATCTTGAAGCACCCACGCAGCAGATTGACAACTCCATGATGCGTCACCACTCGCAATACTATGAACAGTTTTTTGATCTTCCGTTGTAGCACGGTATTAAAGCGTTTCGACATCAATTAGTGCGAGCCTCAGTTAAAAGATGTGGGATCCAACAGGAAAAAACTTTCAAGGCCAATTCATCACGCAGAATTTTTGGATTAAGGTACTTGTAATACCTAAAGGATGTCTCAATTTCGCGATATGTCGATCTTCCTTCCAATTCCATGTCTCGAGTGACTTGTCAGTTTTAAAAATTGGCTGTGGCTAAATCACCTGTCGTATCTTGCTAACTTTGGATTTAAGTTAAATAAATACTTTACGTGGCCATACGCAAAATTAACAACCTTCGTAAATTGCAAAAATCTGTAATAGGTTGAGTAATTTATTGTTAAATACCATAGTTGTAATACCCATCAGACTTATTAGACACATACTATTGCACTTTCTCCATGACATAAAGTAGATGTTTCTTTGCGAAATAATGCATGAATAAAAAATTAGGAGTTTTGTAACGTCTTTGTAGCAACGTGTAACTTCTCTACACATCAATGAATGTGAAGAGATATTGCTAATCATCATTAATAATAAAAATACGGAATATATACTTCACCATTTTATTATGAAGTAGGACGTTATTATTTACAATTTACATTGGATTTCATCAATACATACATATAAAAACTAAATCTATACTACCATTCAGTTGTCCGATAACTTTGCATGTATCGGCATGTAGGGTTATTCAAAGTAGTAAAATCTATTCCAAAATAGAAGAAAAGTGAAACTAAGCCCTATAAATTGAGCAAAAGGAACCACGTACTCTTCTAAAATGGTGTTCGTTTACCTTGCGACCGTCATAGAGCCTCTATTGACTACCACAAATTCATACTTGGTCAGATTTTATTTATTGAATTTTGCTAGGAAGATTTTATTTATTCTTAAAAGGACTAGACGAAAATAAAACAAGGGATTTTTACAAACCTTTAAGGCTTCTGGCATGCAATAAGTACATAAAAATATAAGAGAAATAATGTACTAATTTTAATAAAATACTTGATTAAAAACAGAATTTTATTTATATTTATGATCACAAATTAACTACTATAGGGAAAGCATCGAAGCGTTGAATTTTAATTTTTATGTGTACCACCAATTTAGTACGGACTTCGCTACTTGTGCCAGCTCAAACCATAAGGGAAGCTTCTCCGGTAGCTGATTCTTTCCACGATATTGCAATGAGCAAATTGTTCTTCCTGTCTTTTCGAAATTCTTTCCCGGCGATCTTGGGCAAAATCTAGATTTATCCCGGCTCTTTGGACTGCCGAACGAGTAACGCCTAGTATACTTGAGTACCAAAATATTGGCTGCTGTCATTTTGAACTAATGCTATAGCCTTGGCTGCATTAGTTGGAGTTAGACACTTTTTAGATAGAAAACTAGAAAAGTTTCCCACTTCAAACTTTCTTTATCTATCAGAATGATACTTTTTATCTGTCAAAATAAGTAGATTAGATTAGAATTAAATACAAGACACCCGAATATCTTTTCAATTATCGACCACAAATTGTTTAACAAACGCATCATTCGTCGTTTGTTGGCAAAATGCAAAAAGTCAGCAGACTATCTTAATAATACCAGCGTCAATCTAAATTTACATACGTCATGTCGCAAGTTTTAAAATACAAATGAAGATGAAACATGGAAAAATTGATTGAATTTTGCACCTGAGGGTGTAAGTATTATTATCCTTAGGAATAGTTAATTCAAAAGAAAGGTATTGCTAACTCAATTTTTGAGAAGCACTACATTTATGTAGAGATTTCATTTCTGCAAGGAAATACTATAAAACAAGAACTTTGCTGGAAACACCAAAATAGATTATTTTGTCATAATCAGCAGCATTGTAGTATAGTAGTAGCATTGTAGCTGACTTTATAGATCACACCATGCTGAGTAATTTTTTTTGTTTTTCTTGTAGGTTTGTACACACACTGCCATTAATGCTGCCAACATTCCAGTGACAACTACAAGTAAGTTCAAATTATTTTTTGGCTAAGTAGGGATTTTCCGCACACAAGAAAAATGTATTGAGATAGTTATCAATAGTTTGTATATTTCAAGATGTTGTTATGTACACTGCCGTTCAGAGAAGTTCGGTCGGTTATTAAAAAACATGAAAAGGTTACAGAAACAAACGAAACTAAAACAAAATGCAATTTTATTGTACGTACAGGTAAAAAAGACAAAAATAAATAAATAAAAAGTTATTCTGGCCTAATATAACATACTGAACATTATATTTTTTTTTCATCGAAAAAACCTCCTTTGCTGTTAATCACCGCTCGAACTATTCTAGGCATTCGTTCGATAAGTTTTGTTAAAACGGATTGTGGAATATTAATCCATTCATGTTGCAGAATATTTCGTAAATGTTCTTGTGAAGTTGGGCATATTTTTCGGATCCTCCTGTCCAGTTCATCCCACAACAACTCTATAGGGTTCAAATCTGGGTTATGTGGGGGCCATGTCATTACTTTGAGGGTGTGCTGTTCTTCTTGCTCCTTTAGATAGTTCTTACACACTAACGCAGTGTGTTTTGGGTCATTGTCATGCATGAATGAAAGTTACGGCCTATTTCACGCAATTCTGATGGCACTGCATGATTCTGGAGTATTGCAAAATAATTTTCCTTCCTCATTACACCCTGCACTCTGCATAAATCTCCCGTCCCAGCAAAGGAGAAACATCCCCACACTAACACAGAACTACGCCCTTGCTTCACTGTAGGCACAATGCAGTTCGGGATCACTTTTCGGTTTAAGATCTTCGGACATAAACTCGTCGATTTTGCCCAAAAACCTCAAACTTTGACTCGTCCCTCCAAAGCACGTGTTTCCAATCATCTAACGACCAATCTAGATGAGAACGGGCCCACTGTAGCCGTTTTGCTCTGTTGCCCCGACGTAATAAGGGTTTTCGAATGGCAATGTGTCCATGATGGTCCGCTTGCTGAAGTCGACGTTTTACCGTACTCGCCGAAACTTGTTCTTCACGGCCGCGATTGACTTCGGCTGCTATTTGTGGCGTTGTTAATTTTCTATTGTGTTCGCTTAATAATACAATTCTGAAATCTTCAGCTTTCGTTGTTTTCCTAGATGCTCCAGGACGAACACGATTTTCTATAGTTCCAGTTGTCCGATATCGCTTTATGATGTCATTTACTGTTGAACTTCTCATATTTATTTTTTCAGCAATTTGTCGCCCCGAATATCCTTCTTCAAACAGCGTAATAATGCGTGAACGTTTTTCTACACTGGTAGGCTTGCGACGTGCCATTTTGAAGTAAATTTTCTTAAAACTTTCGCGCAAAAACGACAGATGCACACCAACACACGTTTAACAGTAAAATGAAGCAAATTTATACCCTTACGCCTGTGCTAAATAAACAAGAATGATACTGCGGTATATTTCCTAAATGTATTGTTCGTTAATAATCCCCAAACGACCCGTTTCAAAAGATCGGTACTTCCGAGAAATTCTTGGAATGATAATAAAAGGGACTTTATTGTGGTTGTCGCAATATTTCTACTTTACATAATAATTTATGGCTTTAATCCCTTAGAAAATAGTGTATGCTTAATATTTTTCTAATTTTACGTATTAATAATTGTATACAGTGTATATAATAGATTTTTATTGTATGACCGAACGGCAGTGTAGGTGCAAATTGCTATTTTACGCTTGTCTGTATACATCGAGTTTAAAAAATAGTACATTTTTGTTCCTATTATTATTATATATTAGTTAATGCAATACATAATAATGTATAGAGCGGGCTACTTCTGTTTGCTCGTCAGGACAGTACTAAGTTTCATATATTACTATGTATCCCTTCGCCAGTACACTTTTGTAATCTTTTCCTGACTAATAAGATTGGAAAGTTCAGTTGAAGGACTTCCAGTACACGCGCAATAACATGTACAATACAGCTGTTTTCGTCCTGCTGTTTCGTCCACGCTTAACCTCAGCCGTTTATTTTTAACTACGCCTTTGATTTCTTTTCGTTGTCTTCGCGTATAGATGCTAGGTGCCTGCGAAACTTCCAGCTG
>LR737384.1:19938683-19953671 GCA_902655005.2 Marronus borbonicus
TTTTTTTTTCGATTATCTTTCCTTTCATTGGCAAAAACTTGCATTTTCTTATAGCAGTTGATGCGAGTTCTGTCATTCATGAGTTCTGCATACAGTTTGCAGTGGATATTTCAGTGGTTACTGTACAATTTTACGAAGTTTTGCTATGCCTGTTTACTTTATGATTGAATTAGCCGACATATGGGGACCTTAGGAAAGCATACCGTTTTTATGTTGACGCTCTCCCCAATCGCCAGATGGTTCCATTTAGCGTTTTTGCAAGACTGCATCAAAGATTGCATACTGTTTATTTTACGAAACATTCCCATGATGCAGGAAGGCCCAGATCGCGAGGCGGGAGAAACAATTTTAGCACGGGTGGAGCAGAATCCGGGGACTAGTTTGCGTAAAACGTACGAATTAGTGGTCCGCTTGTTCGGAGAATCCTTAACGCATAGCAGCTTTACCCCTACCATGTACAACGAATGCAGCGCTAAGTCCATCTGATTATCATGCCGTTGGTGTGGAAACCAATTTTGCCATCAATATGTTTTATACTGATAATGCCGGGTTCACATATGGGCCGACGAAAATCCCTATGCTGTTATAGAATCCAGATATCAGGTACGTTTTTTATTGAAATTTGGATGGATATTTTGGGAATGGCCTGCGATATCGCCTGATTTAAACCCCTTTCATTCCTTTGTTTCGGGATATTTGGCAACTTTGGTGTACGCTACGTCCTGTAAATGATCCCGAGGAGCTGCAACAATGAGTAGATAAGGATGACACCGAATTCAAGGCAACGCAGAAATTTTCAGAAAAGTACGAAGATCCTTGTGGATGCTGTGAAATACAGTGAGGGCGCTTTGGTTTTTGCTTTAGTTGTTTGATAACAAATAAATAACATTGTTGTCCATGTTTGTTTGTTTGTTCAAAACGAAAAAGTTGTAAAAACCCAAAATATTCCACAAAATGAATGTCTGACAGAGCTTGTATCAACTACTATAAGCGAAAAAGTGCACAAATGCTGCAGACAGGAGTAATCCTTCTTAACTCTGAAGCGACCCATGTTCATTAAGACCTTTCTGCATATTTTGGGTAATACGATTCCGACGCCCTCCTCCCTTCCCACAGGTTTGTGATCAGTATATAATTTACTACATATTAAGTAGAAACTTTTATTATTCAGTATAAATAACTTATTATTCTTGAAGACAGAAAACCGATTAACTTGCTCTCGCCTGTGACGTTGGACTAAGTGTCAATGCAATCTGTTGAGATAAAATAATAATTAGTTTTGTATTTGCTTACGTAGTGCTCCACAGCATTCCAGCATTTCAAGCTTCTTGTTCATTCACGAGATCCGAAAAAGATCATCTTACCAGCTTAACTTCCAATTCAAGAGAAAACAAAAATCAGTTACATATCTGTTACTTCCTAAGTGAATAAGCGGGAGTTGGTTATGTTAAGAAGTGGCTGTATTGAGATCTAGACATCGATGAACCGATTCATTACTTCTACCAACTTCTTCATCGAAGAAACTACTTGTTTTTATTATTTTGATAAAGTATCATCAATAAATTCAGTTTGTTTGATTCTCTCTTTTTGTGTAAAACTGTATATCTTACATCTAATTCAATAAAGCAGTAGCGGCATTAGAAATATGCAATTTTAAAATAAATCTCTGTTAATACAACTTGCTTCTTTAATAAATGAAAAGTATATATCCTTGTAACCAACAGTAATTCCTTACTTTCTGCAAAGTTGTACTATAATCGGATGACAAACAACTTAAATTTACGAATTAACCGTTGAATACCATGTAAACGTGTTTATGATTTATTGTTTGTAAAAAGACATAACCAATTGACGTTAGCGTTATTGTGAAATTTATTCCTATGCTTGGCTAACACTTTCCGTATTCAATAAGTCTCACTTACGTAAATACGTTTACAGAAAGATTGAAAGTTGCAGCTTTCGTCCATTGATTAAGTATTATACGAATCATATACACAGATGTTAATATCGCCAGGAATGCTATAATTTGGTAATAGAAGAATAAATACTTTCACTTTGCTACAAGCTTTGTAAATATCGCTTATCTATTGAATTAATGTTCTAATTCATTTCTGCTACCATTGTCAGGGCATTTATTCATTGTTTTATTTTATAATATACAAACTAATAGAATAAAAAACATCACGATTCCACACCCATAGAACTTCTTATCACTCTACCGTTCTAATAATCGCACATTAAAATACTTTAAATAATTTCATTCTTCCCTAGGTGTATTAACCACGTATGCGCTGGTTTTTAGTGAGGAAAAAACAAGTCGCTAAACAATGAGTGGAGAAAGGGACCCTCATCCATATGCAACTGGTTTTTCTCACTATTCAAATAATTCGCATAAGTAGATTTCTAAAATTTGTACGCGGACTACGGTTTTCACTCTTGCTACTTGCTACCTGCCAATCCCGGATTTCATGACGTGTACATGTATTATGACTCACAGTCCCCCCATAAAGAACAACGAGACAGTAGGCGATCAACATTAATTATTTGATATTTAAATTGCTATGAAGGTTCAGTCCATTGGATGTCGAAAAAGTACAAGACTTGCGTGGGCGAAAATGGTTTATTATGACGAAATTGCCACGCAACCTTTGATTAGTTTAACTAAACGTGCAACATTTTTTTTATGCAAAACAGCCACCATTGGGTTTTCTTTAATATAAGTATCTCTGAAAGTAATTAAGAGAATGTTTCCAGGTTCAAACTTACTGAGTTATTTTAAATATTTACGAAATCTTCTTTAATACAAATTGTTGTTTATAATTATGTGACATTAATAATTTGATAATCTGCCTTTAATTATTTAAATAAAATAGAACCTACCTTGGTAATAGGGAAACTGACTGACTTAGTAGTTCTTTTTTTTTAACTTGGAAATGAGTAGATATTTTATTTTTAAGATAAAGTAATATCTAACAATGGTTAAAGGTAGACCTTAGTATTTGAAATAATCATTCCCTAAATCAGAAATTCAAAATATTTTACAAAATTGACCTTCACTCCATAAATCAAAATATTATCATTGTCTTCCGCAATGGTCAAACAGGCAGCTGTAGAGAATGGATCCGTCAGTATGTAGGTATTGGGTAGATTTGGTAATGTAATATTGGCGTATTTGTTCCAAAATGAAATAAATGAATCGTTGTTTAACAAAGTAAACGCCAGATTACACTGAATCGTCATTGTACATAAATCAAATAAGAATCGTTCGTATTTTGCGGCGACACCGGTTTTGATATTGTTATGGTTTGCACTTTGCACATGCCGTTTACAATGCGTTTGTGACCAACACGTCAGATATATATCGCCCACTAAACATTTAATTTTTCCGCCGGCGAAGGTCAAATCCGGATAATACTTAATGAACCTACTCATTGTCTTTAATGATAGCTGTTTTCTCAATCTAGGCACCTTCGACATTATTAAAAACAGAACACAGAGTACTGCTATTATTACGTACACTCCAAGCGGTATCAAACTAGATACTGACTAGTGTTTCGCATGCGAGAGTCCATTTAGCTGTGCCGATGGTGCGCACCTGAATTTGTCTACTCTACTAATCATTATTAAACTTGAAGATAGTGCGAGATTCTTTGATATTAGATTGATAATACAAAAAAATCTTTGAAACAAAATCATAGATATGCCCTAGTGCCACAATTTAAATTATTTGGATATTTATAGGATAAACCAAGAAAACGTTACATACCAAAGTTATGTTTTTTTAATGGAACATGTGACGAATCTAGGATTACCTTGCATACGATTTATAAATTAAATTGTTTTCAAACTATTTACGAAAGAGGTTTTTCAGTGCTCTGCTGAAATAAATGGTTATTTCAGCAGTTTGGGCAATATTTTGATATTTTCTTTTTAATTTCAGGCATAGAAGTAAGAATATTTTCACTTAAAATAAAATAACATCTTGAGTCTGCGGTAATTGGGTATTAAAAGAAGTACATTTTTGTATGGAAGAACGCATTTATAAGAATATAATAAAAATCACTTATTGTACATATTACTCAATCTATGTATGGCGATAAAACGTACATATAACAGTCGTATAGAAAGATACTAGAAATTATGTATAATCCAGAATGTTTTTAACAAAATTATTTTTTTTTGTATTGTATTTCATTTCTTGTTGTGTCTTTTTCATATGTTTAATTTACTTACCGAATTTTTGTTCTTATTTTGTCTTTGATACATTGCGCTTTTGTTTTTTTTTGCATGTCGTATTTTTTTCTCAAACAAAACATTTACCCGTTAATTGAGTTTGAAACAAACTAACCTTTTTTTTCTTCGTTCACTTTTCATATTTCATGCACTAAAGAACAAACATTTACAGTCTGCTTGAAAGGCGATACCTCTAGAATGTATTTTGAATGGAGATTATTATTAATATATATATGTATTGGAACTGCCATTTGAAATGGTCGTGAACAATGGATTCTAAAAATTTTAGAAATAGATATTGTTTTCAAAAATAGAAGTACTAGATTGTATGAAGGGTTGAAAATGAATTTCATGGATTACATATTATTATTGCATTTTTCTGTTAGGATTATGAAAAGTAAGATATTTGATTTCACGATTTCACGCATATAACAGCAGTCGTATCGTCCGCGTACATTCTTAAATTATACGTAATTATATGTAAAAAAAATCCGTAACAAAAAGTGAAGGTATCACAGGGCATAAAATACTCCCTTGTGGATCATTTTTTTCTACTGGGGAGTTAGAAGACTAGAAATCTATACTACGATCAGATTAATATTAAACAGTAACAAATAAATAGTTACGCATTTTTAATACCTAGTTATTGCGGGACAGGACAACTATTTAAAAACCGCTAGCTTTAAATATAGGGAATGCAAAGTGTAATTAGCAATTCTAGAAGAATCTCGCGCAATTGCCTCACCCTTACGTAAAATTCGCTAATATACATCGTATTATGGGTTATTAATGGGTATTTACTGCAAAATCCGTAAAAAAATATATATTTATTAAGTTAACTCCCAAACAATGGAAACTGATTGCGTGTTTTATTTTTACCTGTGCTAACAATTTAAAACTTGTGTACTTTTGCCACACTTTCTACCAATAAAACGACTCTTTTTCTCTTTTGTTACAGGACGATGGTGGTATAGAATACTTTAACACGATTGTAGTTCAACCTCATTTGAAACTTGTCACAAATCAGGGTAGAAGCTTCCATATTCGCTGCAGATATAGCACTAGGAATAACACAGTTACAATCAACGATGTCGATGGGCCAAAACTCGAGTGAGTAGTCTATTATCAATTACATACATACATATATGTATAATCTTTTATTACAATGCGAGAGGTATCAAAATAAGTAACGTAAAGTATGTAAAATGTTATTATGACGAACGGTACTCTGTATCTACTGGTATGGTAGGAATAGCTCAACAAACAAAAGTGAACTTAAACGTATGAGGTTGCATCCAAAACATCCTCAAATACAGCAATACATAAAATTGAAGAATATCATTCACTTCCGTCACATTCAAAGCTTCAGAGTGCAAACGGTGATACCAGCGCCTGTGCCATGAAAGGAATACATTATGGAAGTTTGTTTTCCTAATTTGTTTAGCACCGTTTGCGATTCAGCCTCAATTTTCCTTATTGTGTCAAATCATCCCCCCTTCAACTTGATTTACATCTTTGGAAAGAAGAAAAAGGCGTCAGGAGCTAAGCTTTTTGCCAAAAACTGCTGCACGATAAAAGCGGTATCTCTTGTTATCATGGGGAGCTTTCTTCTTATATCTTCCATTAGATAATGCTATCAATATCAATATAAGATTCGGTGTTGTTTTCGACTTGACGGGCTTCCTTGTGCCGAGGTGAAATAGTGTTCATTGTTGTTTGCTATCGGAATAATACCAACCTTCGTCACTTCTGTCTTTGCAAACAAATTCTATTTCACTTCGAAGCCTGTTTTAATTTTCTCCAGACATCTATGCGACTTTATTTCTATCCGCCTCTTAGATTAGATTAGATTACTGCACGTGGTGGTTCTTGACCTATCTCACTGTGACCTTTTTAAATCATTAAATCAATTATATTAGTTCTGCCTACTTCACTAATACTAACAGCCTTCTAGACAGTATGTGGACGGTAGTTTCTTCTTCTGCCTGACAGAATCTACATGCTATCTCCTCTATCAGGCCTAGCTTGCTCATGTGTTTATTGAGTCTGTTAGCAGGCCCATTATTGCTTCAACGGACTTGCTGCCCATGCTTAGTAGGTCTGCTATAAATGTAGGTCTTGTCCAATTACAAATTGCTTGGTTTGTCTTTGACATGGAATACTTTTTCACCAGTCTTGAAATTTCTTATCTTTCCGTTGTTTAGTAGTTTCTTTAACTACCCTATATATTGTTCCTGTAGAATGTCTTGATCTTTTATCAGCAGTTGACGAACCTTCTCGAGCTAACTCGTCTGCCTTTACATTCCCTCGATGGCCTTCTTATCCTAGTATTCAGATTAGAGTCACGTTAATTCGGTTTCCCAGCCTATTGAGGGCATTCATGCAGTTACACACCAGTTTCGACTTCAACTGTGTAGAGTCTAGTGCTGTTATCACTGTTTGACTCTCTGAATAGATAGCAAGATATCGATAATCTTCTTGCCTGTCTAATTCTTCAGTACTCCCTAGCACTACTGCTATCGTTCCCTCTTTATGATGTTATTATGAATGGGACTTGAAATGAAATTTTGGAATAAGCATTTATAGCATCGGACTTATTTATTTAAAATTTCCTCGCCTATGCAATTCTTCCGGTTGAACCGAAAGTGGATATCAACTTTCTTATTTTAAATACAACGGTATACTTTTTATTAGCTTAACCGATTCAACATATCGTACGTAAATAATTTGTATTAGGGCACCTTAGCCTTAAAGACAACTGTTTTCAATATTTAGGATCATGTTGAAATTTTAGCATTTGTACCGCTGTTATTGAAATTAAATATTTAAAAATATAATAGAAATTAAGGTGTTTATTTTTGTGGTACGGAATGGAAGGCCATGCGAACTACACCTTATCGTTACTAAATTTGATACAAGGTGTTCATAAACTGTTTCCAAATATAGATATTTTCACTATTATTATTATTATTATTATTATATTGGATTGGAAAAGGAAATTCCACATATATATTAACGATTCTTTTTTTAAACTGCATATAATAGGCTAATGTTTTACAATAGTGCGCCGTGAAGTTAAGTGACCTAATTATATGCAGTTTAAACGAAGAACCGTTAATACCTTTAAAACTGTTAAAAATAGGTATATCAAGCCCCAATAGAAATCTATGTGAAATTTTCTTTCTAATGCAATAGTTAGTGTAGTTAAATATACCAGGGTCCATTTGAAAAAAAAAGATGTTCTTGCAGTTCGAAAATATCTATATTTGGAAACAGTTTGTGAACAACCTGTATAAAATTTAGTAACAATAACTATAAGGTGTTCGTTCCGCAAAGGTAAATACCTTAATCTCCATTACATTTTCAAATATTTAATTGCAACCAGAGCGGTGCAAATGCTCTCTGGACTTACCAATATCTTTCGCAGATAAACTGGATATCATTTGCAATTCCTGTGTTATGTAGATTAATATGTAAAAACATGGCTAATTTTTGGGGTGGTTATGTACATATTGTCGAAGATAGGGAAAATTAATTGGATATCGTCAAATGTATAAAGTGTAGTCATGGTAAATACCCACAGGTACTTACTTACTGAAACGAACTATTTATTCCTCTGAGCGTTATACGTTGGATCTTCGTTGCGATCTTTGCGCATAACAGTACCTGTTTTCTACCTCTGTATACGTGCACTGAATAAAATTAATCCGTCGCCAACTATTAAAAAAGGATCGGTCAGTCACTTGGGCCAGTCTTTTAGTTTTACAGTTACCTTTTGACTAGTTACAGCAAAAACGGAATTTTAAATTATACAGCGTTTTCTACGACAACCAACAAAGTATCATTTGCAGAATTAGATCGCGTAATCTTCATATAGCGTGAGTACAAAGTAAGAGACGTCGATTCTGGAGTCTTTATTAGTAGTTTTACGAAAAAATGTTCTGATTAAAGTTGAAAAAGTATTTTTTTATATTTTCGACAATTTTTTGAATAGTATGCTTACTTTTCTTTGTGACTGTAAAAATGTTTTAGGAATGCATAAGAAAAACTCAAAATACTTGAATTTCTGTCAATAAACTTGCCCGGCACTTAACGGGGCAAGGTTTAAACACTTGTTAACACAGTATTACATATATCAAAATAATTTTTCAACTATTCCAGCTATTATTACACGTATCTGTTTCAGTATACGATCCTTAGGTTCTTTCAAAATTTTCGGGTTTCTTCTGGTATATTCTAGTATTTCTAACCCCTTCTAACCCTACAAGAAAAAATCGGACTGGCTATTCGATGATACTCCTTCTGCCAATTTGCCTAATTTTGAAAAACTCTATTTAGATACTGTCGTACCCTTTTGCCATAATGAGGTGGAGCCTCGCCTTGTTGAAACCAGATGGTTTAGTTGCGAATATCTGAATTTTGAGGTGTTTTTCTTGTTTTTTTCTTATCCAACCTAAAGGAATTTTTACAAAGTCACAAAGAGAAATAACAGTACTAATCAATTTTAACACAACTGACTGAGTTAAGAAACAATTGGAAGGTTTATGGCAAATAATTAGGTAGTTCTTCAACTTTTGATCACAACTTTTTCTCGTAAAATTAATAATAAAGGCGATGTTCCTTTTACTGCATACTCAGGCTGAATACAACTGGATAGTTTGGATGGTTTTATAGTTAATTTCGAAAATCATACTCGATAAAAAATATCTGCCAAGCGTGCGATTGGTATCGAAGTTACAAGTCGATATTTCGATGTTTCTAGACTAGTTTTTACGATTTACGAGCGTAGTTGAAAAAAAGGTAGAGTCAGCTTTTGATTCGATCAAGTGTACCTTAAAATTTTCAGTAATATACAAATCTTTGCGAAATTTGATTAAGGTTCTTTTTCTAAGTAGAACATTACCGAGGCAAGTGCTACATATCATCGTATACAGGCTGATCAGTCTCCACGATACAGGTTTTTTAATGGAATATATGAAAATTCTTCCTCTGAGGAATTTGAATGTTGAGTGTTGTGTAGTATCTCAATTATTTTGAAAACTAACCTAGATAGTATAGAAAACGTTCAAGAAAGTAGATTTTGAGAGAGGAATTGAACAGAGACATCCAGAAACGTGGTAATATACAGAATGCTCCGCAAACTTGATCCTGTGTAACAAAGAATGAGCATCCTGTATACTTAAGTACTCTATAATTTTGTATTATGTCCGCAACTATAAAGAGAGATGTGCGTTATTAATCATAGAGAATTATTTTTGAGAAATTTAACAAAATCAATCATTTCCAATCAAATAACAACGCAATCATAAAACCCGATGGAAATAGAATTATATGTCTCAAAAATATCAAATAAAAGTAAACCCTTTGCGGTTGCATGGAGAGTTTTTACGCCCAATAAAAGTAGCCAAATGTTGAGCGTTTCAACTTACTATTCCACTGGAAATCGAAAAGGAAGTAGTAGAATAAACCTAGAAATATTAAAATTTACTCCGTATCACGATAACCTTGTAAGAATCCAATCGTAAATAATTACAGGTAATGGTAATTTTCTATAAATATCTCTTATCTCACGTATATAAACATTTTCTGCTTGTTAGGAACACAGTGAATCATCGCAATATCTTCACGGTAAGAATTCGCTAATTGTACAAAATATATTTTTAAAGTGATTTTAAAACTTCATCACATACTAGCATATGCGTAATGGAAATATATTTCTCCTTTTTACAAATAGTGATAGAATAATAATGTAGTGTTATTTTCGTTCCTTTTATAGGCTTTTCTTTAACTTCTAGTTGTAAAATCTTCCATTAAGTTTCTTCTAATAAGTGTTTGATTACAGCTTTGTGGTTTGCAGAGTCTTCGTAAAAACATCTTTCGCTTTTGTTTCTTACAGCAATGAAACAGTTCTTAAAAGCTACTTGTTTGTGGTATTAAAACTTTGAAGTTTCAAGCCCTAAACTTCCACGGTCAAAAAATGTAAAACATCTTTTGGATGTTACTCTGCGTCATTCGCTTGCTTTGTTGTCCACATTACCATTTTCTTCGGGATCATCCTGTAGACTCGGTCAGTTTACAAGACTGTAAAAACCTGAAGGAAATTTTGTTACTAATATCGGGCATGAAAATTTGTTTAACAAATGTTAATACATCGAAAAGAACACCAAAAATTATCGTTTTTAGAAAAAGCAAATCGATTTCAATTTTAAACTAAGTTTTGATGTTATCTATACTTCCGATGTCATCTAAAGTGATGCCAACTTTTTTATTCTAAATGAAACATCCTGTATGTTTTTACGTTTTTGGAAGGGCAATGAAAAGATAAATCCAACGGTACCACATATACTTTAACAGTAATGAAGGTTTTGATAAGCTGTTCTTTCATTACGTCTAGTTCCATTACACACCGCGTCTAAACTCTATCATTTCATGTTAATGCAACAAATCGAAGACATTATGCTTACATCTATAATCGATAATCGCTACGAAAAAGTCGACCGGTAACTATTTAATACGTAACCAATACACTTCTACCAAATAGGCGAGCTAACGCTGAACGCACTGTCGATACCAGTCCATTTCATTTCTCCTACGGATTAAGTGTCAAGTTTTTACCCATCCTGGCTTGGTTATCTCGGACTAAAACCTTATGGAGCCGTGTGGTTTGGTATTCTTTTTTTCGTTTGACCATTAGAGGAGATTGTCTAGTTGTGCTTATAGAATGCAAATAGTCAACGACAAGCGCAAACAAAACATTCATCCTACGTTTCATTGGCATTACATGCAAAATATAGTGTATACGTGCTAATATGACACTCTCATACGCTGCTAATAGCCAAGAGGCATCTAACGAACAACGCGTTCAGCAATCACATGAAAACCAGTTTGTTTTCACTTTTTATTCGACAAGAGGTTTTTTTTAAATCGCTTGTCGCAGCGGTTCTCAGTGTCTAGTACTATGTGGCTAGCTTACGGTAACATCTAAGAAAACTTCTGTTACTACTTAATCCCCTTTACCATATCGAAACTGTGAGGGAGAAAAAATTGTCGTATCTTCTTCGTACGCTAACAACGTTAAGTTGGTGTCATGTGTGTTTCATAATGTTGCAATTTGCAATATTATGAAACACACAAAGTTCATTTTGATCCGCAATATAGGGTTTGAATATTTTAAGAGCAACAAACAGTAACATTAACAAAAAAAAAACGAGAAATACCCCAGATATCAACATACGAAATTCTTTTAGTCCTTACAATTTATTAAATGCATACTGGAATTAGTTTCGGGAATATGCCATCATCTATGTGGTACAGTCGATTATTTAAGATTTCGTTCTTTTTCTTTTAAATTAATGATGCAGGGTTCGGCAAAAGTAAGGTAATAATTTTGTAAACATAAACTTTAGAAAAAAAATGTTATTAACCAAATTTGTTTGATAAGTTATTTTCCATTATATTCCGCCATTTGTGATTTTTTTTAACGACTTCTTATCGTAACAATTTTTTCTTTAATGGTCACATTTTTTGGCAAATTTGGAATCCTTATAATTTTCTGAATGTGGATAGGTATTGTTTTCATGGAGTTAAATTAAAAAGATTATTGAGAAAAAAAATTAAATTTAATTAAAACAGAAACATTAAAGAATAAAATTAAATGTTCAAATTGAAGGTACAGTCTGACAGTTTCATAGACGTTCCCAAAAATTGCGAATAATACTTTGAAATCTATTAGGTGATATACATTGTATCTCACGTCTAATTTTCATTCTTAAATCTTCTAAGATTTGGGGTTTGCCCTTTATACCTTTGTCTTGAAGTAATCCCACAGAAAAAAAATCAATTGTAGAAATGTCTTTCGGGTGATGTCGTGTCGTTAATATTTTACTTACTTACTACACGACATCACCCGAAAGACATTTCTACAATGGATTACACTCAAAAAATCAATTGGTTTAAATCGGGAAGAATTGTATCTAAGTACTGACTTCTATAGAGTAGAAATTATTCGTATTTATCATCAAATGCACGTTCGGTTCGCCGAACACTTGGGGCATTGAGAGAAGTTTCTGGACAACATAATCGATCAACCGAATGATCTCTTTATCGTCGAATTCAAAAGATTAGATAAACTGTCTCAGTTGCAGATAATCCAATATTAGGGCGTCGTCAAAGTACTCACTATTACTGCTGCAAATCAAACTCTAAGAGATGATCCGAACTTCTCTATTCCATGTTGTTTTCAAGAACTCGGCCTTTCTCAGACGGCTACGTAGAGAATTTTGCATGCAGAGAGTTACTTGAGTTATTTCCACTTTCAAAATTTCAAAAATTAATTCTACCCACTCAGAGTGAATATTAGTAGAAAAATAAAATTGCGTAATACATACTTATATGCGTTCTACATGTTCCCAATGAAACATTTTCTGTATAGTTAACAAATTTTTAAATTTTTTTTATTAGTATATTTTGTGATATTTGCAATCATTTTATCACTACGCATATTTTATCAACAAAATTTGTTCAAAATTCAATAGGCATTCTCAAACCGTTCGCTGATCGTCTTATTCCGGGTATATGTATAATTGTTGATCTATGAACCTTGTACCATCTTTGCCAGTAACTTAGTCTTTGCTATTGGAAATAGGTTCCTCTATATCAGCTTCATCAATCCCTTGCTCGAACAATAACCAAACATAAACTAGTACCTACGTGCAATTATTTGCCATTTACTAAATATTTGAATAAGGGTGTAATTTAGATCTAAGTAGCGCTGAATTAGCAATGGAGGAAGTTCTATGTTTTTAATAAATTAGGATTTAAGATATATTTAAATATGTACCTTTTTTTTCTGTATTATAGCTATCTGCACAGCGAAGATATCTCTATTCCTCCTATGCCCGGCTGCACCATGAAAATATTCTCTGGCGATCCAAGCAACAAAGAAGTAGCGGAAAGCGTAAAAATCGGCGATCCTTTATCACTTCAAGTATCTCTAGACAAGCAAGATACGTACGGTATTCGAGTCGCCGACTGTTTGGTCAGGGACGGTATCGGTTCCGGTGAACAGAAACTCATTAACGATGACGGATGTCCGTTAGATTCCGAAATCATGGGCATGTTCCAATACTCCGAAGATAAAACGACGGCGATCGTAAAATTCCAAGCGCATAAATTCCCTTCGACAGAGTCGGTTTATTACCAGTGCAACGTTAAACTATGTTTAAAGGCTAATGGAGGCTGTGTAGAAGCAAACGTAAGTATAACTTACAACTAAATTCTTCATGTAAAACGCATATGTTACGAATTCACTAAGGTAAGTTGGGGAAATTCCACCCCCAAATTAGCTTAGTTGATCCCCAGTAATAAAAAATCAAACTTAAAAGTGAGAATATTCATTTCAAAGTTTTCTTTAAATATTACATATTAATTGAAGATACTGTAAAATATGAATTACGTACAAAATTCCATCAATATCTACTTGAAGTGCACTATTTTCCTTGATACGAGCTCTAGTGTTACAGAATTCCTTTTATTTTGTTGAACATTTATTATCATTTCCGGAATACTATTGCCTTAAGAAATTCGCCCATAAAAATTTCTATTTAGCTAAATTGCAAAATCTTTCAGTACGTGTAAAAGTAAAAGCAATGTGCCATGCTTTAAATAAATCTATTGGTTTTATGCCGAACTCTTATTATCTAAACCTGCTTGTTAACTTGCTAGACAATATGTTGGTAAATTATAGTTAGTTTAGTCGCAGTTTAGCAAAGAACTCATCTGTACAGCTCTATATTTAATCAACTAAAGAATTACCCATTTTAAATACAGGGAAATGTAATAAAAAAAAATTCCAAAATAGTTTCTGCGAAAATGTACAAGGTGTTCCATAAAAAACAAAAAACAGCCTGAATCAAAGCAGGCAACGATTTCGATGGGAATTCTTTAGACACTAACTGATATAAAAATTGTCTGGATGCGTTCCTGAAATGTAAGGAATATTGATGAAAGTTGACATGAATTGAGAATTGAAGAGAGACATTCAAAAACTTAATAAACATACAGTATCTTCTGAATAAAAAACCAAACTTGTATGGTTTGTAGCGGTAAATATACAGCCATGTATACTTGTAATAATAAAATTGTAGTGAAATTGTAGTAATTTTACTATGATAACTTGTTATAATACCGGTTGATAGTGTGTATTTCACAGCAAAAGTATCATTAAATAGTCACTACTGTGTTAGATGATCATTAAATATTACCGATGAAAATGAAAATTAAATGCCCATTAAATATTAAAATAATAAATTTAGAAGACGCCATTTTTATTTTATTATTGATAAAACTAGATGTAAAACATGGTATCGATTTATCTCTCCTACACGCGTTACTTAGACACGCTGTACCATAAAATTTAACAAAAGCAACGCATTTAGCTATTAATTATTGGAAGAAACTTAATGGGATGTGTTTTGGACGGCGGGGGTGGCCCACCCTGGGAGCGAGAGGAGTTTGTTAAGCACACTCAAACTTTCTGCTCAAATTCGGAAATAACTGCGTCGTTTCCAGGACAACCAAGAAAAACAGTGTTTAGAGAAATGAATATTTTATTCTTAACTACAAACATTAAGTAAAACTACATTGAATTTTCACATTGTTAAATGGAAGTTAATAAAAATACCCTATAAGATATTCTATAGATACTGGACTAGATAGTGGACGCTGTAGCTTACAGGTCGCCTTAATAACACTCTA
>LR737384.1:19958671-19991675 GCA_902655005.2 Marronus borbonicus
CTGCCGGAAAAACCGGAAAGGAATTACCGACACACCTGGTATACTGTTTATTTCATTATTAGGTTCTACGATAAGTAACTTTTGATTCAATGTTGTACTAACCCTAGTAGCACAGTTGGCTGGCATGATATCGTACGGTTGCCGCAATATCCGTAGCGGTTAGTCACGGAGACTCTGATAAGGTATATAAAGCAAATGCGTCCTTTCTAATGTTGGGTATCGATGGCCAATCGGGGTCGAACGTATAGCCAACGTTCGGCTAAAGATCAGGTAAGTATCGGCACTAAGTTTTTCACCAACATTGCCAGCCAATATTTGCCAAAAGGTGTGCTTTCATGTAATGCCAACATTGCTCGCGATGCTTAACCAACCTATACGTGACGGTTACCCAACGTTGCGCCAACCGTCTCTGCTACTAGGGAAGCTTCATAATTTTCAAAATCCGAATCAAATTCGATATACACTACAAGGGCATAGAAGTACCATACTATGTTTATAGAAAAATATAATTATTTAAATTAGCTGTTTTGGTGGCGCGAGAAATTTTATAAAAACTCATTTTCGTAAATATAAATATATGTTAATACTTTATTTACATTTTTATCCGATTAACAGTATTTGAACCTTACGTTTAACATTTATTTTCAGCCTACTACGTGCGGTTCAAACAGAGTTCGCAGGCAGGCAAATAGCGCAGATTCCAGCGAAGGGACACCGGCCACCATAGAAGTTTACAGCGGCCTATACGTTAATGAGGCCAACGACCTAGCCAAAGTCGATGATGACTCTGTATTTAGTGAGAAGGTAAGTTAAAATTAAGGAAAGCTTTTATCCTTAGATTGGGTAAATGGATATTGTTATCTTAAACCAACGTTATTAAAATTCATAATAAATTTCACAAATTCTCTTCACAAGTTTCCTTTTCTCATATTGCTTTGAAATATTAATTGTAATTTACATATATTATTTAATAATTATTAATGTATTAAATTTGTTCGGTCTTTCAGTTTATGTGAAATATGAAGTAACAGTAGATTCCTTACCTCTATACTTGCTCAAGATCTAATTCTTATTTTCTACATAAATGCGTGTCTTTATGTAAAGAAATACGAATAACACTTACTCGAAAGAGGAATTTTGGCATGGTACACAGATGGGTGAGGAACAGATGGAGCCGGGACAAATATATGCATAAGTGGCCCAAACTGCCACGTAAAATACCTATATTTCATGTAGAGATTTCTACTCTAAACTTATGTGCCATAAAAGGGATACGAGGCACAACCATAAACATATTTACTGATAGGCAGACAGCACTCAAGGCCTTTAATGCTTACACAGTACGAGGAGTACGAGGGTTGTTCAATAAATGGAAGTTAATTTCCAACATAATCTCCATTTAACTGTATACACTTTTCCAAACGTTGCTAAAACTTTTTTGAGCTTTCCAAAAGTAGGATTTCGAAAGGTCTTAAAAATAGGCATCTGTTTGGGTGATGACTTCCGCGTTCGACGTAAACCATTGTTCGCCGAGCCATTTTTTCAAATTTGGAAATAAAAAGAAGTCACTGGGGGCCAAATCCGGTGAATACGGTAGATGTTGTACTAATTCGAACTTTAATTCCATAATTTTGGCCATCGAAATTGCGCAAATGTGCACCCGTGCATTGTCTTGATGGAAGGGAAATCTTTTTAATTTTCAAATTAGGACATTTTTTCTCGATCTCCTTGCTCAACCGGTCCAATAACGACGCATAACACTTTCCAGTGATTGTTTGTCCTTTTTCCGAGTAATCGGTATAGATGAGCCAGCGTGCATCCCAAAAAAAACTGAGACTATCACCTTACCGGCCGATTTCACCTTGTTCGCCTTCTTCGGAGCCCGTTCGCCTTCAAAAAGCCGCTCTCTTGACTGTTCGTTTGTCTCCGGAGTGTAGTAGTGTATCCATGTTTCGTCCATGGTTATGTATCGACGGAGAAACTTGTTAGGATTGCGACGGAAAAGCGTTAAAACAGCCTCAGAGTCGACCACACGTTTGCGTTTATTCTACACGAAGAGTAAACGCGGCAGGCATCTTGCCGAGATTTTTTTCACATCCAATTTTTCGTGCAAAATTGAACGCTGTTATGCGATATGCTTGCGCACATCGTCCATATTGTCAATTTTTTCGGGGGCAGTCACTTCCACTGGACGTCCAAAACGACGTTAATCTTTTGTGGGTGTACGGCTACATTTAAACTCATTTACCCTATTGTAAACAGTTGCTAACGCAGGAGGAGATGTGCCATGAACTTCATCCAACTCAGCTTTGATCTCCTTCGGTGTTAAGCCTTTTAAAAGAAAAGGGTTTAATCACCGTTCGAAACTCCCTTTTTCCGTTTTTCTACATAAAGAAAAATTCTTTCTTAAATCGGCAATAAAAATGAAACCGTGTGATAGATATAAGTGAGACTTTGACAGCTGTCTAGTGACTAATGATGTTTACCAGAAGCAAACCCTTTTCGATGCTACGAGCGACATCTTTTAGATTTTCTAAGCACTTCTTGAACCACCCTCGTATGATCAAAAGGGTTCTTACCGACATATCAGGCTCACCAAAGACAGCATAGATAGTGCTATCGTTCAACAAAGGATTTTTGACAGGAATGCAACTCGAAAGTACCACTTATAAAAACATGGAAGAGCTGAAGATCAAATTTGTTATCTATCTAAAGACGGCAGAACACATTTTGTCAAATGTGTTGCTATTAGTCATACTCGACTGCAACACTTCAGTAGGTTATTTTTTTGCATCCGCTGAATTAAAGCAAGAAGATCCTAGAGTGGTAAGATTTATTGAAGGTCTCCAACTATTCTAATACACAAAAGCGCATCGCCACAATAGATCTACATATGTCTTTAATAATAATAATAATATTGAATACTGGAACATATGCCGACGTTATCAAACGAGTAATTATTGGCGATTATCTTCTTCAGTGTGTTGCCCAGAAAGTTATAATACATAAAACAAAACTTAATCCGGAGTTTAATGGCCAGTTTATTTTAATAAAAACAAAACCAGCAGAACATTTTAAATATTCCTATATGTTTTGCACCTACCTAAATTTTATTTAAAACTTGTTTTTTGATTACGTGGGATTTATCTTAATCGAAAAAGCCCACGTCAAAAAAAAACTTGATTGTTATAGATTAAGACATACGTATGTTATATACTATAAAATTAAAGTAATTTTCTTTAATAATCCGTCAATGGAGGTAAACAGCTTCATGCTTACTGCACTACATTAAATATTGCAATAAAAAATTTGTACTTTGTATTTCAATTTCACCATAAAAATACTCTTTGTTTACAAAACTTGTATTTTCAGTATTGATTCGCATTGTTAGTCTGCATTTATTGTACGATGTTTAATATTCCTTGAATATTGTAGTACCATTGCATTCCTATCCTACATAGAGGAAAACTTTCTAACAAAATTCTGCGTTTTTAACATTTACGTGATTGACAAGGAGGAACTGTTCCTCTTCCTCGACTAGCAGAAGCTGTACATGCATGCTTGTGATTTTTGCAATCTGCTTTTGCACTTTCAATTTAAACTTTACCCTTTCCGGATTTATATTTATGTTAATTATTTACTACTCCTTTCAACCTTCCACTATTAATCACTTTTACCATTAACAAATTAAAGAAATCATTTAAAATTTTCGCCATTATGGTTTTATATCAACATCAAATTTTCTTCTATGAAGTTTTAATTTTTGACTATTCTAGCTGATGATGACGCAAACGCTGAAACTGATCCTGGAGTAAAGAATTTTTATAAAATGGAGCTCTATATTTTTATATTTTGATTAAATTTTGTTGTTTGAGATTGAAGCCTTTATAGCGTCTTCTGTGGAGCACTCTGTATAATAAAAGTGTAACCATAACGAACAATATTATTAAATCTACGCAAGATCTAGCTTTAATTTAATTCTAAATGAACATTCTCTCATTTCAGGCCCCTGACGATGCGATTTGCATATCTCAGAAGAATTTCGCCATCGGTATTTGCGTTGCTGGATTGATTCTAATGCTCTGCGCGATCACGGCGATCTTATGTTTACTAGCTAGAAGAAGAACTAAGAAAGTTTCGTCGAATCCTAGCAGCTCTATATACAGCGGACCGTACACGAATACTGCGTACAGCCATAGCAGTTAGAAGTATCGAATATATAATCAAAAATAAACGAATATTTCGACAACGACATCGAAAAAAATGCTTACTTCTACTTTTACTTTTACGGTGCCATTACCAAACAACCGAACCATCTTTTTAAATACGTGTTCAACATTTACTGCCTCTCTTTAATTGAGTTTTCTTTATCCTGTTTTTTTTACATAGATAGTAGATAATTCTCGTATTACAAAACTGCGATTTTGTGTTAATTAGTTGCATAATATTTTTTAATCAAACAACTATACATATAAAAAGAATTTACATTACTCTTATTTTCAATAACATAAATGTTTAAATCTGTATACTTTATCCTACTGTAGGAACTTTTTAAAATTATTTTTTAATTTAGTCCATTGTAACTCGTAACATACACAATAATATTTGAAGAAAACCCTGTTTCAGTGTGGATTGCTGAACCGTTCTATTCTATCAGCGTACGAATTTAATATACCTCCTTTTAGTGTTATTGTAATCCCACTACGTATCGTGATATAATCTATGTAATAAATTGGTGGAGGGTTTTATTTAATACTCCTTAATTAGTTGTAATCATTAAACTTAAATTTGATAAAAGACGAATGCGTCTGACAATCGCGTATTGCCAGTACGCAAGATTTTTTTTATCAAATTTGACTAAAACGGATATATTATACCTACAGCGGAATCTGATGGTCATGAATCACAGTGGCGTTTTTCCCCTTTACCATTTGTAAATATCCAATTGAAAACGCCGTTCTGGTTCTTTACCTTGATTGATTTGCGTTCATAGTGCAGTATCTCAATAACGAAGCGTGTGATTTTAAATCACTGGTAATCCATTAAGGTGCTTTCTCATTAAGTTTGTATTAACATATGAGGTTAAAATAAAAATATTCTACCATTTACTTTTGTTTGATTTATATACGGCTAATAGCCTAACAAATACAGAAAGCACAGTGTATACGTTTGTTGCAACTAGTGGCGGTTTCCCATGACATTCTAAAGGACACGAACTTCCCAACTCATCGCCACTTCAAAAAATTAACTTTAAGTAACGATATTTTTTTGAATATTTTAAAAATTACGACAATTTGAAAACATGTTTAATGCGATAATTATAAAAAAAGAATTACTTGAATGAAAGTCCTTTCCCATGTACAATTGCAAGAGAATAGACATACACTCGTAACTGCATGTGATTGGATGGTCGGGTTTTCAAAATTCAGCTCGCACGAAATAATTGGTTTGTTTCAACAGACGTTGGAATCAGTTCGTAACCGTAAATTGGCGTTTCAACAACCGTATAAGTAGTTCTAAATCAATTCCAAGATTGTTTCAACAGACACCAAATTAATTCTAAACCGATTCAAGAATGATGTGACATCAATTCATGATTCTGAGTAAGAACTGAAAGAACTGCGCAGAAATATTAAACGTCGTAGGCTACGTTCACACGGGCTCAAGTTGTGGTAGGGAGAAATCCGCTGTTCTATCACAGAACAGAATTAATCCAGAATAAGGCATGCGCTTAAACCAACGGATCTAGATGAATAGGGGTTCAAATACATTGAGCTGGCAGCTAATCCGATTTACCGAAAATGGATTTCTGTTTAGAATATTTTTGTAATGAACACTGCAGTACTGTATAGGTTATCCATTCCTGAAAATTAAAATGATGGAGAGAAAGCTGAACAGATTTTATTACTGGTTAGCTCAATTTTAAATTTAAACCATAGGACGCTATGGATGGCACGTATCCAGAGATGGTTGGGAAGGAATGGTCCTATAAGATGATTCCGTGGATCTCCGGAACTAACACATCTTGAATTTCCCAACAATAATAGAGCACATAGGAAAAAGTTGAATGTCGGATTATTATGGATTTCTACATTAGTCTACAATAATCTAAAATAATCAAAACCACTAAAAGTAGGTATAGGGAAACCTACCGACATCCTCGCCCAATCTCGATCAATCCACACAACAAATGTTATTGTTAAATTTGAAAACGTTTGGATGTAGGAATACTTCCTTTGGGATAGACGATTATTTATTTTTTTAACACAAAGTTGTAACTTAAAAAGGTTAGTTTCATAATCTGGACTTGAATGGAGTGTAGTTAAGGATCTTTAATAATGTAAAATTATACAGGATGTTTCATCTAAGAAAGTGAATTTTACTGTGCCACCTATTTTATAAAACACCCAGCCAGGGGGGTATACCGGAATATAATTTTCTAATGCTGTGCCATATATAAATATAGATTACCTACTGTATGTTATGCAACTCATCACATGAACTTATTTGTCGTAATTTTCATAATACGAATTTTAATGGAATAAAATTACAAAATTGTTAATGGTATCTATATACAATGAACTACAACTACAGAAACCGTCATCGTTAGCGGTCATCTTCTCGTTTGAAGTAATCCTTTTCAACCTGCTTAACTAAATTTATCAACGATGGAAATCTTCTTACGGTGTTTGCTAGTTCTAGGTTTGGTAGTGGCGTCGTTAGTATTGTAAACAAATGACCAAACAGCAATGCATCAAGTTCAGTAGGCCTAAAATATTTCTGTTAAATTCATATATATATATAGATATATAATATTCATATAAGTGTTACTTACTGAAGGTTCGTCAAATGAAGGGCTGGAAATAGTATAGAGGAAATCCAGGTTTTCTGGGATATAGGTTTCTAATCTGAAGTTATTTAAAAGTACTCAAAGTGGAGTAGGACAGAGCAATCTCTGTTAGTTTTTTCTAGAAATTTTGGCAATATTTGTACGCGAGGGCAATTCTAAAAAAAAACTTCCGTTTGTGCATATCCGAGAAATGCGCGGAAATAGGAACGTTATTTTTGTGGCGCTGTGAACACGTGTTTAGGTACTGAGAAATTGAATTAGAAAAATGTGTTGCTGTCCATTCGTCCACTACATCAATTGAAAGTGAAAGTTGCAATGGAAAATCCCGCCAAATATGGAGTAATATGCGAAAAATTTCAGCAACTGTGACTTATCACGAATTGCGTAATGTTTACGAACCAAACGTGATGAGACGAGCTTCTGACAGAAAAGTTTGGTTACAACGTGTTATGTACTTATTGGATACCAAAACTCCTTACTGAGGAGTACAATACACACCGAAGAGATTCTGCTTTGGACTTTCTCTCGCATTATGCCAAGAGAGAACAATTTTTTAACCGGCGATGAATTCCGAAAGCAAATGGTATGGTGTCAAATGCGTCCACCAAAACTCAAAACGCTCGACAAATTGCCAGAAAGCTTATGATAACAGTTTTCTGGGATCTTGAAATTCGGAAGTCTACTGTAAAACATTATGAAAACTCAAACGAGCCATCCAATACAATGGAAACAACCATGGCGACGACTTTCTGTGTCGTATTGGTTCATGATAATGCTCGACCGCACACCGACAGACGCACCTAAAAACTTGCAGCATTTCCGTTAGAATGTTTTTAATCATCTTCCCTAAAGCCCATATTTGGCAGCGAGTCGCAACGCTCCGATAGAATAGCTTCATTCCCAAACAGCAGATTTTTCTAAGATATTTCAAAACTTGTTAAATGGTATGATAAGTGCCTCAATGCAGATGTAAATTACGTTAAAAAGTAAAATACGGTTATAATTTTGAAATGTACTCAATAACATTTCTGTAAGGTCTGCAATTTCTGTGAGCTTTTCTCCGAATTACCTTCGCATGTTTTCAAAAATATTGTACGCATCAAAGAAGTTACTTATAAAAAACAATTTAAATACCAAATATTAGATTTAATCTGAAAATCCGGATTTTTTCAATGCTGCTAATGACTTTATTTTCAATTATTGTGGAATAGTTTTGCAATTTCTTATTATAAATCGCATATTTTACTGAAGAATATTTTTAAAAGTTTTCCAAAGCATCATTGATTAGGAGGATGCTAAACTTACGCCGTAGTACTCTGAAGATACTAATAAATATCGATGAGACAGTAAAGAAATTTCTATAAAACAGCGTAAAAACTAAAAAAAGGCTTACTTTGCCAAAGATTTGTTCGTTGCAGAAAAAACATATTTGTGAGAATACACATAAAGGTTACAACAATTTCCATAATCATTCTGTTGT
The DNA here is from genome assembly GCA_902655005.2 of Marronus borbonicus. Lineage (NCBI taxonomy): Eukaryota > Metazoa > Arthropoda > Insecta > Coleoptera > Scarabaeidae > Marronus > Marronus borbonicus. The sequence goes on from LR737384.1 coordinate 19,967,002, forward strand.
GGTAGTAGTTTTCTGATTAATACCAACTATTAACGCTTTTCCTGAAATTATAAAAATGGATGCAATAATTAACCAAGTAAAAACTCAAATTTATTCATTAACATATTCGACGAAACAATATATCCTACTGACCAATATTATAGCAACTTACTGAGTATCATAGTCAGACATGGCCGCAGCAAAAGCAATACACTATAAAAAGCGACCTTTTAATTCTATTTGCTTATGAATAGAATATACAAAGGTTTTAAAAGATGACACCAGTAAACAGCTTATTCCTTTGTCGCAGCTATTCAGGATGAGTCATTTCCGCAGACTCAGAAGAGTGTGCTTTTGTGAGATTTCATGTTGCAAGTTATAGTTAAAGTAGATTACATCATAAGTTCGCAGCTATCCAAAGTTGCATGAAAACTGCCAACATAAATATTGAGAGCAGTTCAGTTTCAAAAAAACGTTATCACGAAAATATGGCTGATCTGGACTTCTAACACGTTTCAAAAATTCAAAATTAAAATAAAATGCACGGTTTTCCACTTAAAAAAAAAAACTTACAATACAATATAACGTGCATCTCGTTAGAAATTCAGGTCCACATAAATGCGTCGATATCAGGTCCTTTTATGCCTAATCTAGGTACTAAAAAAACATATTTGTCTAATGCACACTTCTGGAGAAATATCGTTCTGGCTTTGCCTATAAGTTTGGGTAGTTGAATGGACTCATGAGATAAGAAAAACAATTCGAAAAATCTTCATTTCCGAAAGTACAATCTTCAGAAGCGATGGAGATGACTCATCTTGTATAATGAAGAAACAGTAAACGATTTCCAGCTTTTTTTCTTTTTTTTGTAGGCTTTGCTACAAACAGGCACACAATAATTGTTTGCTAGCGTGGTACAAGGATTCTGAATTTATTGATTTAAATTTTAAACTTCTAAGGTAATGCGACACTTAAACATAATAAATTTATATTTCATTAATTAACTATTTTCCCTCCTCGATTAAACAGTTAAATCCTAAAGAATTGAATATAGAAAACGATACCATTTAATAGAGCTGCGAAATTTCGTTCGCTTGAATATAACCCACGTTGTTATGACAAGTATACATTTATTTGCCCAGAAATATAGTCTTTATATTGATAATTAATATTTCTGTAAATTAAATTAGATTGGCGGTATGGATAGATTTGTAGTATGTATAAGTTCATTTACATCTGCGCAAAGGCATCAAAAATTCTGTTCCGCTAGGGCGAAACAAAACAGAATTCACGTATTCAACCAACTATCTGAATTAGGAAGAAATCAATTAACTAAAGATATCTACTTTTCTAGTTGTCTGCTAAATAATTTAGAGCATTGGAAAAAACATTAAAACTAGATTAGAATTTGTTTAAATTCGTATTTATTAGATGTCGAATGATTGGAAGAAAGTTGTTTGCCGGCGAATCAAAATTTACGTTTTGTAGACGACCAGTTTTCAAAACCTGAATCGGAAAAAAACTATTCAAGCATGGCGGAGGTTCTGTGCGTGTTTAGGTGTTCTTCAGGTTATGGAAATGGTCTTCTGTTTTGTATACCGTGGATTATGAATTAATACGATTACAAAAATATATCTCAAAATGAATTGGTTTCACATACCAAGGAAGCGATGGCATTTAATTCTATATTTGCATAGGACAATGACTAAGAAACACCGATCCCACTTATCAAAAAAATGTTTGCAAACAGAAACAGAAAAATTAAGGTTTCAGAATCTTAGACGTCCCAATCTCACTGTTCAGAGCATTCAGTATACACAAAACAACGCTGCTACAAAATACTTTAAAGATGAGCGCAATTATTCGAGTTAAAGAATAGGATAACCAAAATAATCTTAATACAGCTCCTTGTGGTATTCATGGAATCACTCACGGCAAAACCAATGTGAGAAGACAAAACACCAACTCACATGCATGTTTTTGCCTACTCGGTATTATCGGTGTTGCTTCGAGTACTTCTCCACCTTACACCGCTATTTGCCACTCGAGTTCAGCAGTCTGAAAACTGCGCGAGAGTTAATCTGGGAAGTGTACTCAGTTCTTGTCGCTGTACTAGATGGCACCAAAGGTGTTTTGCTCGTTGTTTCAAATAGTGATATCAGTCGAAAGGCAAATTACGGCGTGAGGTAGAGAAGCACTCGGAGCAACGCCGATGACGCCGGATAATCAGAAATATGTCCATTGCCTAGTGCTTACTCTCCTTGCCATGAATGATTCCATCAATATTTCACGAGGAATTATTTTTGGTTTAAATAGTAGGATAGAAATATTAAGTGTTTTTTTTTGTTCACACTATTAGTTAAAATATGAAAACCATTCAAGTTCCCATTCTACCCAGTTTCTTTCTACATTACATATCATTAGACTGGCTTTTTTCAATGCATTATAGCTTTTAGTATTAATAATTTAATTCAGCTTAACTTCTGATAACTAGAAACTAAGTTTAGATAAATTGCGACAATATTGGATATCGTCAATAGCAGTTTCGAATTATTCGTTAGAATGTTAGAATTTTCAAAATGCTTAATGTACACTGCAATATTTATTGTAAATATCTACAATATGCCAATATAGTTTCCATTTTATCAAAAATATTTCAATTATGAGATTTTTTTGATTTATAACAAACAAATTAATTGAACTCAGGCAAGGTATCTCCTAGAGACATATCATCAATTTTCTTATCGATCACTAGCCAATCTGTGTCTTGGTCAACATCACCAGCAAATTCATGTACTGGATCGATACCTTCAATCTTACTTTTGCCATTTCCTTCTTCATAATTTTTAAGTTCATGCTATTAAATAAGAAATGAGATAGATGATTTTATCTAAAGAGTACTATTAAAACTTACAGGCAAATTACTTTTGGAAGGCTGCATCCATTCGCCTTGGCATAATTCAGTTTCACGTCCCATAACTTGTTTATCAATTCTCTTGCAATGATTCACTAACTTATGAAATTTTCTTATAATCTGGGTAAAATAACTACAGCCAGCAGGTAGATAAGTAGTAAGTAATGCATATGTATGACCGTATAATAAAGCATCTAATTCGGTAAATCTAAAACATACTTTAGTTATTAACAAGTATGTTTGATGATCTGCTGCAAAACAGCAAAACAAGTGTATTGTGGATTATTTTTTTAATTGAAGTATTTGAAATCTGCATTGAGATACAAATAATAGACGACTATTCTCAGATTTTCATGAAATTCTAAAATGATGCATTAACAGAGAAGCCCTCATTGTAGTCAGAGGATAAGAATACAGGAACAATATAAAAATGATTTTTGGAATACAGTATGAAGGTTAAACCATATGAAATACGTACTTATTTCCGAAAAAGTAAGCGTTATTTTCAAGACGATCCGTTAAAGCCTGGCAACAAGTTTCCACTTCTTGAAAAACCTCTTCTAACGTTTTTTCATACCATCCCAATGTTTTTAATGTTTTAATCTGTTTCGATCTTTTACTCCAAGTTTGAATTAAATTCAGTGGCCATGGGTATACAGACCCATTTCGTGGTTTTGTAACCTCTCTATATGTTTCTGCATCACACCAACAAACATAGTTCTGTCAATTAGTATTGCGTATTAAAATGCATGTAACATTATAAGTTCTTTTAATCTTACCTCAGCCGATCCTAAAACATTATTGATTAAAGCAAGATACGCTCGTAAATCAGCCTTTTGTTCGGCATCTAAATGATCCGTTAATGAAATGCCTTTTTGACCAATGAATGTTACGATTCCTTCCAACTCGGCGACGAGAAATGCGCCGCATTTAATGAAAGGCACTTTTCCTGTTGGCGACATAAATTCCGCGTTTGGACGTGATTCGATTTGAAAATCTAAATTGCACATTTTCAGAAATGCTTGGACGGCTAAACAATTCGCATTATCCGGCAATAATATCTGCTCAACTTCATAGGGCTGAAATAACTTAACATCTTTGGGCCACGGTTCTTGTGCTAAAATTTTAATGTTGACACATCTTATAAATCATATTTGTATAAAAACCCACGTTCTAAATGGAATTGTATCTTATCAATTAAAGCCATATTTGACCTTTACAAAAAAATCTTCTGCAAGTTAATGCTAAAAAGCGTAAATAACCCTAATAACCATATTATACGTAACGTATGTCAAGAAATTGTACGAAATTCGCTGTTCAAATATGAACTTAGCTGCTTATTACACAATTACCATCCAGTAATAGCACTCCTTAACTTTCAATATGTTAAAAGACAAAAATGTTAGAAAATAACTAAATTTTCTTCAAATACATTCAAATTTAAATCGGGAGTATTTAAACAGCTAATATTAATGTCTTTTGGAAAAGTTCTTTCGCTGAATTAGACGCGTTCAGCTATCAATTAAAAGTTTACATAAGGTCATTGCGCGCTTAAATTAAATGTTATGTATTTTCACAAAATAAAACTTCTTATCCCAATTCATAAGATCCTATTCAATATTAATTAAAAAAAGAAAGATTTAATCTAATTCACTTACCGTGTACAACATAAGTTTCATCTCCTATTACGTAAAAGAATTTACACAATTCGCATTTTTTATGATTCTATAAAAAAAAATGTGGATTAATGTAAACTAAAATAAAACTAAAACAATATACTACGCATGGAATTTGGGTAAAATTTTCTTCAACTTGAAAGGTTTCCTCAAGTTGCTGTAAATGAATTTTCTCCTTCACATCCTTCTGATTGTTGCTATTATTACTTAACAATTTAGGCTTTGATTCAAGTAAATTGCATGGCATATACCCTTCAGGTGGAATATCTAGATTCAGCGAATAATTTTAAACATTTGTAAACTATAAACCGACAGATATTTCTCTAATCACCTGCATAAGCGTCATCATATTTATCTTCACTTTCGCTGCGGCATCCATCCTTTTCAATTTCGATGTTGGTTTCCATACTTTAGTATATTTAAAATAACGAGATTCACTTTCTATATCGTGATAATTCTAATAATTTTGAATTTTCCCCCCAAGAAAAAAATTTAGGAATTTGAAGTGGAAGAACAGGTTGCCAACATTAATACTATGTTAATTTGGTAACTTCCATGGTAACTTCCTTTTCAAACAAACAAAATGTCTAAGAGAGGTGAGTTTTCTTGATTTCCTTATAAATCTAAATTTATTTCAATAATCATTAGAATAATTTATAAATTGAATGTTATTTTGAAATATGGGCCTTATTTAACATCTAATTTTCTAAAACTTATATAAAAGATGATTAAATGTTTTAAATTATTTGTGATTGTTTGTAGGTTATGTTTGGTACGTATTTATTACTAATTGAAATATCTGTGTTTTAGGACGTGGTGGTTCCGCCGGAGCCAAGTTTCGGATATCACTAGGTTTACCCGTTGGCGCTGTGATTAATTGTGCGGATAATACAGGTAAAATTAGGTTTTCTTTAAATGCATGAGTTAGTCTGCTTCGCACATTTGATAAAGTCACAATTGGTATGAATATAATTCGTTTCGATATCATTTTGAAGTAATTTAATATAAACAAACAAATGAGGCATATAGCAACAACAGAAATTTGACCTCAAGAATTTATCGAGATTATTTACATTCGTATATTTTATTATTGTGTTACAATTGTTTTTTTAATGGTTTCTGTAGGGTTTTAAGATATATTTTATTTTTGTACGTGATTTGTAAAGATATATGTTTCGATTTTTTAGATTTTCTCATCTTATCTCGTTGAAACGAGGAAAATACTGGAAGTATATTCATAAACTACAAGAAGAATGTTTATTATATCCATAACTGTATGCAAAGTACTTAAAACTGTTTGCGAGGGAGAATTATATGTGCCATAAACAAACCTCTTCTATAGTTTTAACTTTCCAACATATGGGGTTGCACAATAGACCACATGTTTTTCATTATAATTTACAAAGTGGTCCATAAAATAGACTACTTATTTGAAGCTTTGCATGGATTTGTATTTAATTTAGTAAAGAAGAACGCATTTTAGGTACAGGGAAATGTTTATAAAAAGAGTTCTATCAGATTCTATTAAAATATACAGTCTGTTTCGTTAAGGAAAAATAAAATAACATGAATTGCCACGGTTTCGATGACCACCTGTAGAATATAGTTGATATAAAAATATGTTCAATGCATTACCCAAAAAATCTAACAAATTTTGAGTTACAGGTCTAGCGTATAAAGCGTTTAATAAGATATCGGCCGTTACAAAAAAAACGGGCAATTCGTAAAAATCTCAAATTATCTCAATTATCATAAAAGCTAAGCTAGAACTTTAGAAAACCGAGCTTGTACCGTGTGCAGCAGAAACCAAACAGCCTATATACTTAAATTAAATGTTTTTTGGTACGCATCACTTTTACAGTAAGCAATCGTCTTCCACCCACACACTAGACGGATATCCTATGTATTATATAAATATATTAATTTTGGATAACTTTCGTAACTTTTATTTTAGCTTTAGTGTAATCAGTTTTCCATAAGCTGTATGTGATTTTAGTTGCCCTAACATTTTCTTTTTTTTTTCAATAGCCAGTTACCAGTACTATGCAAACTATAAAGACCAAACTAATGTTTGTATTGAGTACTCAGAAGATAACGAAGAATTTTGATTTTAAAACATAAAGACTACGCCAAATTTCGCAGATAATTTGAGATAGTAGTTTGAGTAGTAAAGGGCACGAAATTTAAGAAATAATAATCAGCAACAAAAAAGTGTGGACACTGATACTTATCGTTAATAAGGAAATGTTTATACTTTTTCATTAGTCCTCTTATATTTTTAATAATTGGTTTTACAAAATTGATTAATTAAATTACATTTTAACTAACGGTTTTAAATATAAGAATTACTAAATAATTAAATTTGAAAATTTTTTCATCACGTGGATCTCAATATGTAATGAATAGTATACGCCATGTTTAGTTTCAAATGTGTTCATACGCTTTTGAGACGTGAAACCTTTATTAGTAACGCGCTGCTCTCATTTTTTGCTATTATTGCCCTTAAAGTAATGGTATGAATAAAATTAAAGTTTGTATTTGTTTTTCTTTTTACAGGCGCCAAAAATCTATATGTTATTGCAGTACAAGGCATCGGTGGACGATTGAATCGTCTTCCAGCGGCAGGATCTGGTGACATGATCGTAGCGACGGTGAAAAAAGGAAAGCCAGAATTACGTAAAAAGGTCATGCCTGCGGTTGTCATAAGGCAACGAAAGCCTTTCCGCAGGAAGGATGGAGTATTTATATACTTCGAGGATAATGCCGGAGTTATTGTAAACAACAAAGGTGAAATGAAAGGCTCTGCGATAACTGGACCAGTAGCGAAAGAATGTGCGGACTTGTGGCCAAGAATCGCCTCAAATGCGAGTAGCATAGCATAACCTGTTAATTTCGCTATTTATAAAAAATTAAAGAAAATTAAGACAAATTGTATTGATTTTTATTGGTTTTCCTGCTTACTCCCATTAAGATTTGTAATGATAAAGAACTATTACGGAAAATAAACCAGGACCGTGGTAAGGTGCTGAAGGCCTTATAGAAAAAATACATTTACTCTTGTATGAAGTAGTTATTTGCGAGTGTATCGTAATTTGTTTTGTTGGTTTATTGGAAGTTCCATTAACTGTTTGCGATTATATATACAACGACTTTATAAAATTGTAGTAATGCAGAAAGTTTGAGCACCTTTTAAAACCAACTTGACATCCATTAAAGGAAATTTATTTTTGGGTGAGTGTTTCAAATTAGAAGAGTAAATTACCTTTATTTCTCAAAATAGAGGAAGCTGTTATTAAGAAAAGTTGTTTAAATAACTATTCAAATATGAAATCTCAGCATCCTATCTTAAAAAAAGATATATTGTTTTTTTCTGGATCACTATACTTTACATTTACATAATTCTTATTGGTATTCGTGATTGATTTAACAAACACGGGAATTACTGGCATTCGTTAGATATGAGTTGCTATCAAGAATTATTGACATTTACGTGAAAAACCGCAATCCTGGTGCATTTTGTTCATCTGCTCGATAATTTAGGACATGAATGAAAACTATTCTAGAAATTACATTTTGAGGTCAGTGATATTTCAAATTACAATCTTTTTTTTGTTTTGTTTTGCGGAGAAAATGGTTTTAACATTGACAAACAACAATATCGAAGTGTAATAGAAATATGTTAAATCAATTATCACAGTTCGTGTGTCCTCCGGCTCTTTGCATGCAGATAAAGGATCTCTGCGAAACATCCCCAATAGCGTTAATTATGAAACGTTTGAGTATTGATGCTACATGTTCGGTAGTAACGTTTTCAATATAGTCTTGATTGCAGAAGCGTCGTTCTTGATAAACCTTGGCTTTCGGGTTTGGGTTATGCGGGGATCGAGGTGGCAATGGATAGTTAGAATAAGCTCCAATCTATTTACTGTCAAATGTTTGCTCCAAGAAATTTCGTACTTGTAAAGCAATATCCATCTTGTTGGATCCATAATTTTCGTGGTACGTTTAAAGGCATTTCATCTAATATATTAAGTTCATTCTGTGGAAACTGGAGGGGTCCCTATGAGTCGAGGTTCTTGCGAAAGCAAAACGGGCCAAATATTTAAAATACCATACCAGACATTAGCTTTAAGTGAATATCGGTCCCTACATTTTATAATTAAATTAGAGTTTTCTTGGGTCCTTCTCTTCTTGAAGTTCTAAAAACATACGGCGTCGTTTGATGTAAAGTAGTTTTGTTCGATCGTAAAATTTGATTAGGAAACATTCTGTTATTTTACCTTCAAACCATGCACAAAAGTTAAATCGGGAAACAAAATCCCTATCTTATATTGTGCTTCTAAATCTGGATGTATAAGAGCGAACACGATTCTTTTGATACCATTCCTCTGTTAGAAATTTTTCGTAAAGATGTTTTGCCATTTCGAGTAACATTTAATAATATAGTTAAACTCGTATCTTCACCGGTTACCCATTTATCACGAGGTTTTTTGAACCTGCTTTCAACAGAAGCGGTATATTTACATTTTGGTCAAGTTTATATCATGTCCTCGTTAAAAATTGTAGTTACTTCTCTGTGTGGCGTTGTCAGACGGTTGGCGCAACGTTGGCTTCCGATTACTGTTCGCTTGGCTCGACGTTGGCAGTGATGTTGGCATTACGTGAAAGTGTGAACATTTTATACTTTTGACCGAACATTGGCCCGTTCTTCCTTTTTACCTGATCTTTGGGTGAACCATCTACTTTTGGCGTGCACTGACCTTTAACGAACATTCCCTGAAAATTGGTTCGCTGTTGTTTGCCGATCGTGACGTTACATGCTTACAACGCTTGGCAACTGATCTTCAACCGACGCTGCACCAATCGGTTCAACATCGACTTGCTATGTCGCTCAAGTGTTTACTGCTAAGAGTAGTTTGATTAGAATTTCCCGATTGTCGACCAATGCTTAACTGGTTTTGCTGACCTAGAACCAGTGGATATCCAACGTTAGAAAAGTACCAATGCTTTCTACCGTGGTTAACCATCACGGATATTGCGCCGACCGTACGACGTTGCACCAAGTGATGGCCAAAGTGTAATTGCTAGAGTAGTTTCCATTAATGTTTTAATTTCTACGAGCGGACGAACAAAGTGCACCACAAATATTTGATTTTTTATATAAATTTCTTTAATTCTTCATATCAACTGAAATCACCTAAGGAGTGCCACTAATTCTCGTTTTTTCCGGCCAAACGGGCTTAACGGATTGAAAGGGTCGTCCGTCCCATTTAGAAAAAGCCCGGTCCATTAGCGCCTCTGCGAGTAAATTGCCATGATTTATAGTTAACGGTAATTTGGAGAAAGATATGAGTACATCTAACATTGCGTAGGCTTTCACGGCCGATATAACTGCTACTGTTATTAACTTAATAAAAGAATAAATTTAGAATCAGTTCAGTTATCCTGAAGAAGACATCAGCATGAACGGCGAAAGTTTTGACACACGGCGAAACCCGAAAGATGTTAATAGCAGTATTAGTAACCCTGCAGAAACGAGTACACTTTCCGAAATTAGGAGACTAGACAGACTCGTGTTTTGTCGATTCTCGGGGAAACCAGTAGGCAACACGAACTCTTTCCATGAGACGAATAAACACGAGCCTATCTAGTCTCTGCTATTTTCGTGAAGCGCAACTCGTTTCTGCAGGCTGAGTATGAGTACATCTACTACACAGAACGAAAGATTACTTATTAATAAGGCTACAGTAAGCCATATATCAAGGGAATATTGCTGAACTTTTGCTCAATAGTACTTCGATTGTTGGTCAAAGTTCAGCAACTCATTCCATTATTTGAGTATCGCTTTCATGCACATCAACTAGCATTAATCATTTTGTTTTTTGCTCCCTTTCCTGTGGGTGAAGTCATTGAAATAATTAATGGATTAACTAATAAAAAGACGGTGGGTGTTCCCTGATTCCTTGAAAATAGCAATATGTTACCAATTTTTTAAATGAAAATGCAGAAGATATAGATAATTATAAGTCCATTGCCAAGGCAATTGCTCATTACCCTATAGATTATTGCAATAAATTCAATCTATTGTCTAGTAGCTAGCACGGATACATGTGTAGAAACAGCACAGATGAATTTGTATAATGCATTAGTAATCTGTTAAATGATTCAGTACATTACGCCTTCTTGTGCTCTAAGTTATATATAATTTGAAAATTATGGGAGATATTAACAAATGCTTGTCATCTTATCCTTTTAACAGAAAAATTTGTGTTAAACAGGATAATACGATCTTGTAAACATAGAAGGGTCACAGGGTTCAGTACTGAGACCATAGCATTTCTTACTCAGAAACTTACTCGTTGATGAACGAGATTACATTTTACATGCTAATCTTGCTAGTAGTATTGTTTAGATCAGTAACTATTCTTCTGTTGATTTTGGTTTTATTAATACTAATTTAAAATATATTAACCATTTCTTCTTTAATCATCCTGTAGTTGAAAGTGATATCTCCGAAGCAATCTTGAAATTACGTTCATAGTGCTGGAAATGATGAAGTCGATTCTTACATTGTGAAAAGCTTAGCTGAGTACATCGTGTCTCCGTTAACCTCCTTGGTTAATTTTTCGTTCAGAACAGGAATTTTTCCGTCTTGTTTAAAAACTGCGAATATACAACCGATTTTTAAGAAAGGGGATAGTAATAACTTAAATAACTATCGACCGATAAGTATCACATCTATTTTGTTCAAAAATAATTGAAACAATCATGAGCAGAAATATTATATCTTGTTTACATAAGTTTAATCTACTCTCAAAAAACCAACACGGCTTTATACCTAATCGATCAACTAATACTACTCTATTTAATTTAATTAGAAGCATTCATAAATCGCTTGATTCTGGGACGCCTTGTGTGGCGATACTCATCGATCTGTGGAAAGCTTTCGACTGTATTAATCATTCCATTTTATTGTATGAGTTAGAAAGGTATGGTATCAATGGAATTGCCAAAGGTGGTTTAAATCATATTTAACTGATCGCCAGCAGAGAGTCGTTTGTGATGGTGTTCGTTCGGATGGATGTAGTGTTGCCAGAAGGGTGCTTCAAGGATCTATCCTCGTACCAACTTTATTTGTGATCTATATGAATGATTTACCAATTTCATTAGGCCTGGATTTAAGTTGAACTCTTTATGCAGACGATATTAGCATTGTTGTCACTTCAACTAATCTCAATAAGCTGTTGCAACAAGTAAATAGCATTTTTATTACTGTTCAAGATTGGATGTATAAAAATCAACTGAAACTAAATTCGGATAAAACAGAAATTCTTTTATTTAACAGAAGGAGATATAATATATCCGGTTTTCCCTTAAATAACCAACTTAACCAGTTCACTCAGTCGACAAGATTACTCGGCGTATTGGTCGATGAATGTGTTAGTTGGGCAAACCATGTAGACGCTTTATGTAGCGAGTTGTCTCGAGCCTGTTGTGCATTATATAATCTGCGGAAGAGTTGTAGTTCTGATATCTTAAAAAATTGCTACTATTCTAACTTTTATAGTCGAATGACTTATGCAGTTATCCATTGGGGAATGAGCACTAATGCCTCTAGAGTCTTTATTTTACAAAAGAGAGCCATTAGATTGCTAGCAGGACTTAGCCGGAGAAGTTCCTGTAGAGACGCCTTTAAAGAATACAGTATCCTAATCTTTTATGATTCGTATATCTATGAAGTGCTATGTTTTGTTTATAAATACCGCGATGAATTTACCATTAACTCATCGCATTTACAATATGAATTATCTGCTACCACCCAAACACAGAACGACCACTTTTCAGAGATATTTGAACTTCACGGGACGCAAGTTCTATAATAAATTGCCTACTAGCATCAAACAACTTAATAATTTTAAAACTTTCCAAAGACAGATAAAGCGTTATCTTTTAAATATCAATTGCTATTCCATTAATGATTACTTTAAGGCAACTATGTAACGGCATGTACGTTTATTGGTATGTATATGTAATGTATTTTCTTTATTGATTCCTTGTACCTGTGACGTATTTCGTTAGCATCTGTTATGTTACTATTCGAAATAAATGTGTATTATTATTATTATTATTATTATTATTATGCAGATTTTAGTTTCGCTCGAGAATGAATGTATTGAAAATTAATTTAGTGATCGATTTTCATTCTTGATATTAAAAATAAAAATGAATCAGTAGCTAATACAGAGGAAACTAAATTCATTTTGTTCGATCATAAACCAAATAATAAAAATTTCTCTAAGGTTACAACATTTTTATGAATTCTTATTGATTATAATCTGGACTGGGTCTAAGTGATGGGCGAATCGAATGAAAATATCATTCGGTAAGAGCAAACGAATATTCGTTCGCTAACCGAATGAAAAATCGTTTTCTAAACCGAGTATTTTTACCGATTAATCATTCGTTAACATAAAACTATTCGTTAAGGAGAAAAAATTCGAAGTAAAAATAAATCGAAATCTTTTCCAGACAGCGGAATACTGCGATGTATATAATGTATGATAGTGAACTTTATATACCTAGACGATTTTTTTTTGCTGAACTGTTTCGTTTGCAATAAAGGTTCTTTGTTACGTTCGTAGTAGAGCTGGTGCGTTTTTAAAGATAGTTTGTTTTTTTTACCAAGATTAAAGTCCCTTCTATTATCCGACTTACACTTCCATTCATAACTTTGTTATGTTATATACGTATGCCCATGTATCAGCATGCAATAGTAATAAATAATAATTTAATAAAACACACGTTTCACAGGGATATAATTAAATGAGCTTTGGTGGTTGGTGGAAAGAATAAATAAGCGTTGCGGCGAGTTGTCAAAGGCTCCGATCTTTTGTAGTTTGTAAATTGATGTACAAATAATTACCTTGAAAGGCGCCTAATTGTTATTGTTGGTAGCAATAACCGATCTTCCTCGAGCACCAGAACAATTAGATGAAATGGAATGGAATGTTATAGCCGATTGTTCGGGTCTTTTAAATCCCTTGAGACAAATTACAGAAAAATTATCTGGTCAAACTTATTCCACTTTATCGATGGCAATTCCTCTTATAGACAGTGTCAAACATTTAATTAACAATCAGTTACCAACAACACCAATTGGATTATTTTTACAAAACAAATTATTAAATACCATCGACAAGCGATTTGCTACATTAGAGCAAAATAAAATTGCAGCATTAGCTACATTTTTAGATCCACGTTTTAAGAATGTGCCTTTTGAAAATTTTCATGATGTTGAACAATGGATTAAGGAAGAAATTGAAAGACATGTTGCAGGTACGTCACTATCAGCGACAGATACAGAAACTATGGAACCAATACCAAGTTGCAGCCATGATTCAGTTTGGGCACACTTCGATAAAAACATAACGCAATATACACAGCATCGTTCAAGTACAACTTCTTCCGAATACATCATCAAAAAATATTTAGAGACTCCGTATTTACATAGAAAAAAGAATCCTCAAGATTTCTGGAAGAATCACGCATCACTACTACCAGAATTATACCATATACAGAAAAGATATTTGTCTATTCCGGCAACATCAGTGCCGGCAGAAAGGATATTTTCCAAAGCAGGTCAAATCGCCAACGGACGGAGGAATCGTTTATCCGCCAAGAATGTAGATATGATAATTTTTTTAAATAATAATTTAGTATTATTTGAAAAGTAATTTGGCAACAGTGTTCACGTAGAACAATTTTTATTGGACTGTTATCATTTTTAACGTAAAGGCAGTTTATTTCCTTATTTTATGCCTTTGTTGCGTTTCATTAGTTTTATTATCGGTTACTTTTGTGCTTTTGTGTTTATTTATAGCTATGTGTGGATTCGTCTCCGTTTTAAAACTAGCTACTGTCAACATTTGAAGAAAATTGTAGAGATTTCAAAAACAGTTGAATCACTGCTACTACATATTCTCAAAATAATATATTACAATCATGATTGTAAGAAAAACATGTTCATTTCATTTGGAATGAAGACGTTGCGATGGACATCCAGTATAACGAAACGTTTCCGGACAATGAAAATATTTGTAAATGATTTTGCAGGTGGTCTTGTATTCTTAAGATTTTTCTTGCATGTAGCTGTAATACAGCATGTAATTTTCTTAAATAAATATAGTACAGTTATTAGGTAAAAAGACAGTTTATTTATTTATATTTAACATACAGGTAAATAGTTGGTTTGTTCTTATTTATTTTATGCTTATTTATTTCATTGCTTTAATTGTATTGTCCTGTATCATTAGTTACTTTTGTGTTGCACACTGTATGTATATACTTCAAAAATTATATGCAATAACTAAAACTGAAATAATTAATAAATATAGGTATTTTCTAATTTTCTTGCTGTTAGTTAATAATAGACAAATTTAATTCGAAACCCGAAACCAGTAGCAATTAAAGAACTGTAACTTCTGTTGGGTTATATTTTCCCCACTGCGAATCTTAAAAAATGCCAGTCTATAAAAAAATAGCGACATCAAAGTCAGCAAAAACTTATCGCTTCGGTATGTAAACAAGCTCAACGTTGTACATAGCACGGCTATGTATCTCCCCTCACTGGAGATCTATCCAATGTTTCGAGTTATTCTCTTTTCGAATTCTACCTTCTAAACGAATAGTTTTATGTTAACGAATGATTAATCGGTAAAAATACTCGGTTTAGAAAACGATTTTTCATTCGGTTAGCGAACGAATATTCGTTTGCTCTTACCGAATGATATTTTCATTCGATTCGCCCATCACTAGGTCTAACACCTGAAAGTTGTTTCACGTTTAAATTATGTTGATTTTGGAGTATGTAACCCGGAACTTTATAACTTTCTTCGATGAACGCTGATATTTTATTACTGTATTACTGAATGTTTCGGGTTTATATAAGTACTTACGCAGATTGGAATAAAACGGAAACAATGCTATTACTGAAATAATAACGTATGTTTCCACGGCCAGAGTCAGTTAAAATTAAACGTGTTCCGGGTTTGGTCACCATGACAGGGCTCAAACCCGGAACACGTGAACTGATATTAATGAAACTTTGCAATTAAGTGTAATGACGTACCTACAGTGCATCTGATTTCGAATTTTCTATTGTTACTGTACTTTCCGTTTAACTGAGGTGTCTTCAACTTTTTTTTTATTTGACTGGGACGCCTCTACTTTTGCCGATTGTAATAGACCATGTTTTTCCGGTTTCGTCAATACCTTTATATACAAAAATGGAAAGATAAAGCACTTCACATTTACTAAACAATTCATTTTATTTATTGTAAATTAATGGCAAAATGAAAATCATCCAATACAAACAAAATCATTTCAAATGTTGAAACTGTTCGCCGTTTACTTTCTGACAATATACAAACCTGTTAAGCACTTCCTGAGATTACCTTTTCCAAGACTTTTCGACGGATTAATTCATATTCAACAATTATTCGTTGTCTTAACACGTGATATAAGATGATGCCAAAGGAAAAGAAAATCTAGTGGACTAAGGTGTGGAGAACGTGCAAGAATGTCCAAATCCATCGAATTGGAGAAGTAGTCTCCAAAAAATTCCTAACTAGTTTATCATAGTAGGGAGGCGGTCTATTGAAGTGCAAGAATAATTTTGTTATTCAATATATCCTTTTTAGTACTTTTCTCCATTCGTGTTTCCGGGTCTATAAGCCTGTTTTCTACAATTCTTATCCAGATACGGGTTCAGTAAAGATTCTCATTTGACCAATACCTTGAATTATGGCGATTAACTGTTCCATTTAAACAAAAAGTTGCTTCCTCAGAAATTATCACATTAGTTGCAAAATGTTCGTCTACATTAAAAGTTTCCATTATTCTTTCGTTTTCTTTAATACCTTCGTTAGTTGCGGTCTGCGGTCTCCCAGTTAAAAAAAAAATATAGTCGTCCCAATGAAACTAAAATGTTTTAGTGTTTTAGCAACACTAAAACATCTTATTTGAACGTGCTTCTTCATGAGTTCTAACACGATTACCAGAACCGATCTTCATTAAAATTTCAATGCGTATTTTTTTATTTAAATGCATGGTTTTCAGCCGTACAGTAATTAGAGAAATATGGATTAAGTAAACTCGACTGTCCTTCAACAATTACCTGTTAGATTGTATATATTTATTTTTATTAATAAATGAAAATTCAAGTTGCTCATGCTTGTCTCCAAAGGTTTCATTTTAACGTGTAGAGACTAAACACCAAATGCGAAGTACTTTGTTTCAATTTTTTTTACAGAAGACCAGCATGGATGAATTCGGTAAAACAAGATCTGCAAAAATAAATAGGAGGCCTATTTAAATAAAAAAAGTTGTGGGTACTTCCATTAAACTGGAAGTACAGTAATAACAAAAAATTTGAAATCAGACGCATTATGCGTCATTACAATTACCTGCAAAGTTTCATCATCATCGTTTCCGTTTTAAACATATTTGCTTGGTTTCATAATTTATCCCAATCCTGTATATGTCTATATATATCTAGGCTTTATGACGTCTCACATCTAAGCAATGGGCTACGTGACCAACCAATATACTATTTACATATCTAATTTAGATATGATAAAGTAAACAAATGAAAAAGAGCAGTAGCAAGTTTTAAAAATAATAAAGATTTTGCAGGAAAAAAATAATAAAGAATTGCAAGAAACAACAGCATCCTCATAGTTTGTTTGCTGAAAACGTCCAGAAAATGTAGATCAAATTTAGGTAGCGCAATTTTGTTGTTCCCTGTTATACTTTTTTCGGTGTATAGAGATTTGCATCCATCCAGGTCTTTAAATTTTAATTTACTCTTAATATATAATTTCAATGATTTAAGGTTTGGTCTATACAGAGTAATTGATTCTTCTACGGTTGTATCTCGGTTATTATTAATATGAGACAAACCTTTATGAACCACAAATGGTCTACATTAAAAGCTTAATAACGTTACATGTTCAAAAAAGCGAAAGAAGTAGAGACAAAAGAGCATCGTAGACTACTTCGATTTTTTAAAATGTAATTCTACATACATAAAAAAATATTGTTTTATATCTGTCAAATATTTTTGTTTACATTTCTCAGCCTCCTATTAGTTCATTCACAATTGTTTTGATTTAATGGCCATTTTTCAGTTATGTTACTGAGACTTTAAGCTTAACTTGAAATTTAAACTTTAAAATAAATTATAATTTATTAAGTATTACTGTAAAAAGAATTTTAAGCTACTTGAAAATATTAAAAAAATAAGGTTAAAAAGCCGCTGACGATGTTCTGTTTTCTTTCGAGCACGTAGTGTTATTAAGCTTTCTACGTAGATCATTTATTAATATTAATAACAAGGTGGGTCAAATTCCCTATTTTTATATCTTCCTTAACATAAGAGATACAGAGCGTTTTCTTAAAATGTGCAATTTTTAAAAACTCTTGCAACTTTTTTATTTGTGAAAATGCTTGATTTATATAAAAACTATATTTGGGCGCTTTTTGACGCAGAATCCTATGCTCTAATTTTTTCTTTTTTTAAACTCCTATTTTTTGAGATATTATCAAGACTTGTGTTTTTTTATACGGAACACCTTATATATTTTTACACTATTGAAAAGCACATAAAATTACCTTTAGAATGATATAACACACTTGATATTTTATTTAAACAATTTTTAAATTATTTGTTTTTCTTCATTTCGCATTATTTTAAGATGGCTATGGATGGTGGTAATTAAGCAAATAAAAGATTTCAACAAGACAGAAAAAAATTGTTTTAATATTAAATGTTACAAATAATAATTCAAACAAACTAAACTAAGGAAACCATTAATAGCATTGCTGATATTATAGGTACAAGGAATTAAGAAGGTTTATTCGGTAAAAATTCATAATGTATTGAAAATTTGAAATTAATCATGACTAGAACTAAAATAAGTTGGTTTCTAAAATTCTTACCGACATATTTAAACGAAATATTTACAGAATATACCTTTGTTACTAAAAAATGAGTAAACATGATAAATTATAGCAAGTGTTCGAATTGTCCGCCGCTCTGTTGTAAACATAATCGACACCGTTTTCTTTTATTTCAGAACATTTTGACAATATAAAATAAATACGTATATTGCTTAGTTACCATCCATAGCCATCTTAAAATAATGTGAAATGAAGAAAAACAAATAATTTAAAAATTGTTTAAATAAAATATCAAGTGTGTTATATCGTTCTAAAGGTAATTTTATATGCTTTGGCAATAGTGTAAAAATATATAGGCTGTTCCATATAAAAAAACACAAGTCTTGATAATATTTCAATAAATAGGAGTTTAAAAAAAGAAAAAAAATTAGAGCATACGATTCTGCGTCAAAAAGCGCCCTAATATAGTTTTTATATAAATCACGCATTTTCATAAATAAAAAAGTTACAAGGGTTTTTAAAAATTGCACATCTTAAGAGAACGCTCTGTATCTCTTATATTAAGGAAGATATAAAAATAGGGATTTCACCAATCGATTTCTCTTTAAAATCGAGCTCCAGAAGCTTAGGTCAGTTTTTGTCTAATTCCATTAGAATTATAAGTTCCCTATTAAAAGTATCGAATTGGCCCATCTTGTATATCTGCCGACATAACAAATCAATCATTCTGTATACAGATTTTGTTACTGCATTAATTTCAGGCAGATTCAGACATCGTTGGTAGAACTATAGTAGTACGTAGGTCGAAAGTTTTCTTTTTGTATACAATTTCTTTTAAGTACACTTAGCTTGTAAGTTAATTTGTCCGGATGTTGATTAAATAAAAGAAAATATTTCCTAATTCATAGTCATGCAGGGGATATGCAATTTAATTGAATATGAATTAATTTTACGTGAGATTTAAAGAAAACATATATTTATTATCTCTTATACTTTATTTATCGTTTATTAATGTACAATAAAATACTTTGACATGCTTTAACTTGAATGCTTTTAGCATTCGGCCTAAAATAGTTATTGTCTTTACACAACAGTTTTATGCTTTTGAAAACAAGAACAAATAATCTCATATTAAATTATTATATCTAATCTACATGGTTTATAGTACCTTTTCTTTACATAAAATACCGAGTTGCCGATCCTGATAGCATGACACCATTCATCTTACATCTAGTTTGTTATACCGTGAACGCAAAAAATTATTGACTTAAGTAGGAAAGAGACGATTGAGAGAATACATCGAAGATACTCGATAGATTCAAATAGATGTCGATCACATTTTAACTATCGAAGTATCAGTCGATTGAAAATAACAGAATGACATTCAATAGATTTACAAATACAATGTTACATATGATATGCTTATTCTATGTGTTTCTAAGTGGAGCGTAAACAAAAAGAGCTGATAATTAGTTAGGCGAAAGATTAGATACTGATTAACAATTATTTTACTTTCTATACATATATGCGTATATAATTGTATGTACAATATTGGAAGACTCGGATTTTGTTGTTTTTTTCTTTTAAAATTAGTTAAAGATCCCCTAAAAGTACTCATTTTAGAATGTTGCAGGTACAATTAAATAGGATTTTATTGGGAAATACGTTGGTGAATAACAATGTAAGGAACATTTTTCTCCTGAAAAAAATCACTTATTTCTGTAGCTTATGATGATTGTGACTTGTAGTAACAGTTTAATTTGAAATCATTATAAAATTAATAAAACGAATATTAAATTATAAGATACTACAGAGGGGCATTCGTCCTGATATATAAAAATAGTCCTACATTTTGTAATGCAGTACATCATTCAAAATTTTTAATACATGTTTTAAAGTTAAGTGTTAGTTTTATAATTTATATTTTCTTTAAGCGTTTCTAGATATTTCAAATGCATTAGCAAATCTCGTTTTTGTTCTCATTGTTTATGACGTTTACTATACTGTATGTACGACGCATTATTAATTAGGATTTCCTTTATTTCTTACGTTTTTCAAGTAACGCAACAAAGTAAATACGAGAGATTCGTTAAAGTAAAGAAAGTATGTAAATAATGACATCAGTTAAATAGTAAGCTTTTTTTAACGATTGAAACAATTAACAGGCAAAGTTAATATATCTATGTTGGTATCTACAATACTTATCTTCTAACTACATATTTCCTCTGAAAAAAAGAAACGTATTTATCAGTTATTTTAGACATGGTTTTTACGTTGCGGAGGTAGTTTCGTTAGTCGACTTGTAGACTCATCGGTAGTATATCACAGTTGCAGGCGACTCCACCATCTCCTACCGAGCACATTTGCCTACACCATTCCTCCCAGTCGACGCTTTTGACGGTTCTGTCGACGGCCAATGAGAACGAACTGTCGCCGTACATCTCCACCGTAGTTTTGTATACTTTGCAGCTTTGGCAACCGGGTATCTTGTAATTCAAGTTGACGCACACATTACCGCAGATTTGGACATAATCGACGTCGGAATTGGCATCCGCCGTGTCTGTCGTGGAACAGTTGCAGAGCGGATAACCAAGCTGGTTCGCACACAGGACGGGGCAGATACCTGTGCGGGCGGCTTTGATTCCAAAGCCGTTGGAACGGCTGCTGTTAACCGACTGAATCGGTAGCGACGTCGGTATGATATCCAAACAGTCGTCACCGCAAGCTTTACCGCCTAATCCATTAATGCAAAGAGCAGCGCAGATGCGTCGCGCTTGCGACGCCGTCACTATTGGTTGAAAAGTGTCCGCGTTTCCATAGCTACTCGTATATCTCGAGGTGGCGACGCCCACCAACAGGAATAGAGGAAGTATCGACATTCTGGAAGAAAATTGGAATTTTAGCCTGGATGTCTGATATTGAAAAGTAATAATAATGCAAAATTTAACAAAAGCACCTCCAAGAGTTTTAATGAGTTTTAATCCATTATCTTTGAAGGATGTATCATAGATGGAATTGTTTCAGACGTGTATAGTAAATTATATAACGATCTAAAACATTTTCAACAGTTAAACTAATCCAAAACATGAAATTTTGCTTTTTTTAATAGATAATATTTTTATTTAGGACTGTTTTGCAATTCTGGAAATTGTCGCCATTATCACTTGTGACCTGCACGTAATTTTTGCTAGTATACGAGTTGAATTGGAGCTAGAGATTTCGATTCGAAGCTGTACCAAAAGACCCATGCACAAGCAAATATGCAAATCTAGTAGAAACCATCTTAAACTTTCAAACCGATTTCCTCAATGTAATTTATTCTATGCGTGTTACGGAAGCCTTTCTTCATTGTTCGAATTATGCAAGCAATGTAGAGAAGTTTTATTTAATCATCCAAAAAATTTATGTTTTTTTTGGGGGATGAAATGCATTATTTAGATATTATTGGCTGCCATCTCTCTGTAAATGTTGCCTTAGTTTAACAAAAGTGTATATGTAGAAAGATTCGGATTACTTTTAATACCTATTCGACTGGTAGAATGTATAAGCGATACAAATTTAGTTTTTCAATCAAGCAAAAGAAAACTACTCTGATTGATTTGGGCTCTAAAGCAACTTGAAACGGATCATAATTCGACCGATATCACTTTTGGTTAAGTGGATATGTTAAGGGAATTGTTCTTTTCGGTGTGAAAACAATACATAAAAAATTCTCGAGAAGCCATTGCATCCCCAAAAAGTCCCTCTATAGTATAATTTATGGGATACTGGCACTATCGAAACGAGGTAGAAGATGCGTTAATGGCTGATCGGTACCAATTGATGTTAACAGATTTTTTGTGACGGCATTTAGATGAAATTTATTTGGAGGAAATGCGGCTGAAGCTAGATTCAGAATGCTAAAGGATAATTTTTTAAAATGCAATTGTTAGTTGGTTTCCATGAAGTCGTGATTTAACTCTTAAATAAAATTGTGGGGTTATTTCAAATTTATGGTCTACACAAACCCTCGATGCATTAAGAATGAACATCGAACAAGATACGTGGAAATTGAGCTCATCGAATTCGCTCGAGTGCACGAAGTCGAGGTAAACACTGAAATTATGTATTCTTTAAAATATAATCCAATAAACTATGCTTGAAAATAATATAAAAGATTTGGCTGTATCTGAACTAGTTTTTATTCTATTTCTCTGTAAGGTTAATTATGATTAATGATTTGAATCATTTTTGGTGGTAATAATGTCTTGATAGAAATGTGATAAAATTACTTGCGCTTGGAAGCTATTAATTGTTTACGATAATTAGATGCCTGTCTACATTTTCGTTACGTTAGCACTAAAAGAATTAGCTGCTGCTCTCTTACATTTTAATACGTTAATTTTTGCTCTACATTATTAATACATTTCTGAGAATTTACAGTTCTTAGCTTTACCGGATTTTATGGTGGTCACGTCATAATGAATGAAATGAAAGCAGTAGAATGAGAATTTGTATAGTTTCCAGTAAAGTTGCAGTCGCTCACTTAATTTATTGGTTTAATAATATTATAGGAGGCATAATGGATCTTTACGTACATTTACACATATTTTCGTCAGCTTATTTTCTATATCTAATCAGATACTACATGTAATAGCGATTATTCACAAAATTTGCACTTAGTTAATGTTTTTGTTTTCTCTATCCTGCTTTTCTCAATGTTGAAATTAGTTCCAAAATTGACCAAATATTGAAAATTTTGTTCTCTATTACCTATCTTTTTTGTTATGAATTAAATGTGCGGACGTTATGACTTAATTTTCTTTTAATGAAATTGTACAAGCTTGTTTAGTAGCTATTTTTTATTGTAATTATTAAGATACTGTTTATTAAAAATGTTACAAAAAATAAAAGGACCAATAAAAAGTAGAATGTCAAATTTTTGAAACATATTTAAAAGAAGCCAGACAATTAACTAGCCTGCCACTGAACTGACGAATCCAATTTTTAAATGCTTTTCGTAATTTCTTCTGTAATTCGGTATTCCAACGCAATGCTTTTCGAGCGGTAAGTGGCTCCATAAGAAAAATTCATACGGGGTAAGATCTAATAATCGTGGTGGCCATTCTGCAGCTTCCTTTCTTCCTATCCAATAGTTGGGGAAAATTTCATTAAAATAATTTCTAATGTGTTGATAATGATACCGCATTTTGATGGAACCAGATATCGGTTTTTAGATTATCGTGTACTAGTCCTTTTCAACGGCCACATCATTAGGAAATACTCTAAGAGACGAAATAAGTTGATTCTGCAATATCTATCCTTAGTAAGATCTCCGTCGATAAAGCATGCGTTTATTTCTTGTGATGTTCGCTGGACCAACCAATGAGGATTTTCTTGCAATCAGTATCAATAATTAAGTCCATTAACAGTATCATTAAGAGAAAATGATGCTTCACCGAAAGAAACAACAATTCTCTTGATTAAATTTACATCGTTATTAATTTTCTCCATGATTCTTGAAGTTGAATAGGTTTCTATTAAACTTGCATTCCTTCAATATGCGATGTAACTAACCTACACTTACATTATAATTTAATGACAATTGACGTATAGAGGAATAGGGGTTTCTGGTGACTTTTAACAACACGTCTAATTTTGTTGTCCTCATTATTTGTAATCTTTCGTGCTTCAGATTTAGGGAAAGTCTGCACATGACCCGTTTCTTCAATGTTTTGCTTCTCAGCAGACTGAGTAATTTATTTGGGAATTCTTAATTGAAAAGGACACGCACTTCTTGTTGTGATATGTTATAGTCACCATACCCAACCATCTCTCGAATTGTTATCTTTCAGTTCCAGCTAAAATGGCAGTTTTTAAGATTTTTTGACACAATAAATAAATGGCTAAGGTATAAATGAACCAAGTGTTGCTGTAAACGTCCTTACTTCAACTAAAAGGCGTTTTTAAAATGTTAATGTAAGAATTAGTAGAAAGCTATACCGAGAGACTTCGTATTGGCAAAATATATCAGGACGAAATCATTCAAAAGGCATTGATATTAGGCTCACTAAAGACAGAAAAGACAGCGCTATCTTTCAGCAAAGATCTTAGAATATTAGCAAGTGTATTGACCAATCATGTATCCCCAAAATATCACTTATGTA
>LR737384.1:19992075-20005025 GCA_902655005.2 Marronus borbonicus
AATATTTTAATTATAAAAGTAATATACAGCAATACCATTTATATTAACTGGTAGTGATAGTAAGCAAATTCTAGTATGCTTTTAAAATACTTTAAAGGCAGTACAATAACATGGGAAATTCATTTATGTAATTTGTTCATTTGAATTTGTGAGTCTAGTAACGATTGTTCAATAAGATTAATCTAAGTTATCCACTGATATTTGCATATTTTTTACTGAAGTGAAGCTACTTGAATCTGTCTTGTACGCTCATCCAGGCGGAAAATGGCTACCGGTCTGGTGGTGACATCTGACGTTCAATTGTTTGTTGGGAAGGGACGCGTAACGACGCACTGGCACTGACTGCAATTTATGACGTTTTTGGGGGAGATATGATATATTCCCTGACATGATGGGACTTATTAAATCGTTTGCTGTGATAGTACGCTAAGCGTTCTCTATATACTATAAATTGTAATTAATTTTCTAGCAATGACGTAAATCCAGGCTGTAAGTACTTATTGGCCAAAACATGAAGTGGTGTATTTAGTAAAACAACAAACCTACTTTAAAAATGCATTCAGTGTGATTATGTTTAGTATCGATGTTTAAATGTAATGGAAGTAAAACGCTTTAAATTAAAGTAATAAAAAAACAAGATAAGTGTAGACTGGAGACGACACATCGTTAGCCAATAGAATTAAAAGAATATTACAAACTTCTACTGTTAAAGCAGTTCAAAACTATAAATATATTTGAAGAGATAATGAATAAACAGGAAAGCGATTGTGTTAACATTTCTTTCATACCCAATTACTTGGGAGTTGAGTCTTGTGGTTCATAAACGAAAGAATATTATCAACAGTACTAAAGGAGGATGGAAAAGAAAAAAAAATACATTAATTGTATGATATGCACCTAACTATAACCCGAGGAAAGAAAAATAGGACAAATTTTTGAAGGGCCTATAATAAGAAATAGACAGGACAAAAAATAATTTAGTAAAAATGTGTGATTTGAATGGATGAGCAGGAAAGAATAATAATTGAATGGTGCCTGGGAAAAAGTGGGAAAGAAGAGAGAAATAATAAGAGAAAGACTAATAGAATTACGTTTGCAAAACGAACTAGAGATAGGGAATATACATTTTAAGAAAGGAGACATGAATAAAATAAACCAATCATAGACTATTTTCTGTTACAAACAGATTTGTGGAGAAAAGGGAGAATATCGAAGTTACTCCTAGTAAGTCCTGCAAACTAAAATTCATTCAATTAAATTGGAAAAAGTGGAAGCAGAGAAAAAGAAGCGCGAAATAATAAATAATAAAATTAAATGTCATAATCGAAGATAAAACGAAATAAAACAGAAAACATATGAGGATATGTTAAACGAAAATGACAGAAAGAGAGGAATAAAGCAAAAATGGCAGGCATCAAAAAATATAGTTCTAGCGGCAGAAGAAAGTGGTTACCGCTCAACAAAAATAGTAAATAGAAACATTAATAAAACAAATTGGCGAAAAGGAAAAGCAAAAACACCTGTTAAATATAAAGAAGAAGAAGTATCTACAAATAAGGATACAAATAGATGATGAATATAAAAAGTAAAGGATCTAAATCAAACGAATAATAACAGCAGAGATTAGATTAGATTACTACCCGAGATGGTTCCTGACCTTCTCAGGTCTATTGTTGTTCCTCTCTCCATAGATCAATTATCCCTATACATAGGTTTCCGGGCCCATTTCTGAGAGCCGTACTGCTGCCAGTGCTATACAGTTACACAGCACACGGACGGCAGCCTCTTCTTCCGTCTGACAGAATCTAAATGCTGTTTCCTCAGGCTCAGAATGCTCATGCGCTTCCTGAGCATACAGTGTCTTGTTAGCAGGCCGACCATTGTTCAGACTTCCTATTTCTGCTTAGTAGGTCTGCTGTAAATGTAGGCCTGTGTCCAATCAGAAATTGCATGGCCTGCCTCTGACCTGGAATGATCTTCCACCAGTCTTGAGATTCCTTATCATTTCATTGCGGTGCTTTGACTACCGTATATGCCATTCTCGTCGATCATAAGAAAATCAATGGAATTTTTTAACTTCTCAACTATGTATGACTGTATGACTCCACTATTAATATTTTCAGTTACGAAAATAGGAAAGTAGTTCAAAAGTGTCCTTAAGTATTCTACGCAAAATGATTTAATTTGTGAAAATAACTTCGTAATAAAAACTAAATTAAGCTGTCCCTTTTTTAAGACAACTATTTCTCCTGACATTTGCTCATAATTGGCCAAATAATTACATTTTTTGACATCTGAAAATTTTAAATGACATACATATTGATGAGAATACGACGACATGACAAATAATTTATAACATTTTTTTGGTTTCTAACGATGCACTGACAAACACAGTTACTTTAAAACTAAAGAAATAAAAAGGTTCGGATATGGTGCAGAATTATCCGCGGACCCTACAAATGATTTACCTCTCTATTTCTTTACTTTCATAATAAAGTTAAGTTAAATTTGCAAATGAGTATCAACGGTGGCACATGGAATGTTGAATCATAAATAAAAGCTTTGGGCTTAATAATTCATGAAAAAAATAAAACGCCTTCGGAAACTTATTTTATTCTGAGACACCTTAAAGTAACCTACTGTATGGTAGATACTCCGAAAACATTTTATATGTTAATTTTGGGTTACATGCGCTACAGTGTATTCAATTGGGGTATGTTAACGGTTAACGATCTGATTATTTATGAAACACTGTTATTTGTTTTCAAATATAGGTATGAATGTAAGCCTGCAAAAACGAGTGCGCATTCATTGGCGGCGGTGATATATTTCAGAAGTCGTTGGACATACCCGAAGTCGGGATACATACGCGTAAGGTTAGTATAGGTATAAATGACGGGTTGAATTGAAGATGGCGAATTTCTTAACCGATTTCCGACATTAGAATTAGCACTATTAAATGTGCAAATCAACATTTTATCGTACAGTATTTTTGTTTGTAAAAGACATATTAATAGGAAACAGCACCTGTTAAATGCGAAGCGTGATATACCATATTATAAATTTCGATATGACTTTATTTTTATGTTAAATGTGCAACATTCCACAAAATATTGTGGACAATGAAGAATTTTGAAAGTTTTGGGGGGGAATGTATTCCAGAATGGAGATTGTCAACAAGAGATCAATAATTTACAGCGGCTGAAAAACACGATTACGGATCGAATCAAGGCAGAGTTAAAAAACAAACAAAGTATGGCTGATGGTGGATGAAACAACAGATACAAGAAAGAATTGTATCTTAAATATGTTAGTGCGCACTTTAAAAAGCCATGTGGTATCCGTGCCTTTTCTTTTACGTAGTACGATATTACAGAGTACAAGCGGAAACGATAGCAGAACTACCTTTGGGAAGTATTTATCTAACTGTAACCCAACTTGTAATGTTGGTTACAGATAGTTGTACAAACATGGTTAAGACTGGAAAGTTACAAAAAAACAATCTCGTCCTCAATAGCTTTATGTAACCTGTTTGCTTCATGCATGTCATATTGTAGCGGAATTTATTAGAAACTGTTATCTAAAAGCAGATCAATTATGAGTTTCTACCAAAAAAGTCTTTATCAAATCTCCAAAACTCTTTCGTGAGTTTAAACAGGCTTGCCGGGCATTCCTCAGCCACCACATATGGTATTGACGCGATAGAGAACGTGACCTAAAGCTGCTTTATGTTATGAGAAACTTTTGCACGTTATTAAATCTTGTATCTTAAATTTAAATCTGCAAGAAGCCCAAGCAATTTCAGTAATCCAGTTGCTGGTTTCAGAAAACGAAATCCATACTCAAATAGAGTAAATTTCTAAATTATAGAACACCAAGCTTTCATTACACGGTGCGCTGAATATAGCAGATGACCTCAAAGCATCGATCACCGATAAATTATGGGCGGTTATAAATAAGAATCCCGATTTTCAAACTATAGTGCGTATAGACGAGAATTCAAGTAAAAACTAAGAGGGCAAATGTAATGCGAACGACCTTTTTAAATTCACGAACTTCACATCATTGGACATAGAACGCGCATCTTCCAAATACGCCAATATATTTTCACTTCATCGTAGGAGCATCAATGGAAACCATGCTAATGATATAATACTACAGAGAATTTTTGCATCAGTCTACATCAACCACACATTTAAACTAAAACAGTAAGTAATTACATACATTATTTTTAATATTGACAGTAACCGAGCCATACGCTACTGCGAAAGCACTAGTTTCTGCAGGCTTAGTCATGACTCATGACAATTCGGTAGGAATCGTATTATACGAATCTTTAATTTTAAGAATCATTAGGATTCGAACCACTAAAAAGATGCGAATCACCTGTCGCTATTCGGTATATTCTTTTGTTAAGATTAGAGTGGGGAATCCGGTATATCATTATTCAAAAACGTTAGCCATATAAATTTCTCCTATATGGTCGTTACAGAAAAGATATGGTACTGCTTAAAAGATTACGTTTCTGTTTAAATTTGGCAAAGCTTGGTGCTCAATACTGAAAAGTCTGCACATTATGAAGCCGTTCTAATATCTACATAGAGCCAAGTTTGCAATTTAATCTTGTAAAAACTAACGTATTTTAAATTTTTTTAAGGAAATAGATGTATCTAAATTTAAGCAATTGAGGATAAAATTTGAAATACGAAATACATATGATGCTCATCCATCATCCTATGTATACGCGGTAGTAGTTATCAAAGATACCTTATTGTTATTATTATTGATTATTTACCTGAAAATGTAGACCTCCTACCATTCACACAATATGCACAACTGTACAATTCCAGAAAATGAGACAAGCTATATGTCATGCTGAGTATCGCACTACTTACAGAAAACCAATTCTCCTCCAAATTTTGATGATTCTAGTCGTGCGATTTTATTAATTCAATCAGACGATAAAAAAGAATTGAAATTTCTATGACAGTTATTAGTGGACTTGACAACTTCATAAAATTGATTACCTTTATCGCATTTTATTAAAGACATCGTATAATACCGTTTCTGTGATGAACTCATTCGAAAATATAATATTAGTGATCTTTGTTTTGTCAACGTTGTCAACAATATTGATATAAAAGCAATCGTGTAATAAGTTATTAAAAAAATATATATTTTGGGTTACATTAAACAAATAAATACATTTTTATTCTCAGAAGTGGTCACTTATTAGAAATGATTATTTTATGTGTTGATAAATGTATCGTTAAATATATTATAGAATATCATAGACTCAATAAATTTATGATTGTTATACCCGTGGACCGCCATACCCTTATTTGCTAGCCTGTAAAAGATAGCAAAGATGTACTGCCAAAGCTGTTCATAATGTAATAGTTAGAACACTAGACAACTTTGAAATTTCACCAAAGCAAGTGTTAGTGATGGTTATCGATGCTGCCGCTGTTATGCTTCCCACAGGTCAATTATTCAAAGCTGTTCAACCGAATTTACTGCACATAACATGTTTGCTGCATGCTTACACCTTGTAACAGACACTATACGAAAATGTTATCCCGATGTGGACTACTAATACAACTACTAGCATAGAAGAAAGCGGTTTTTCTTGAATCACCAAAATGTACTCGGCTATTTCGTTCACAGTGTCCTGACATACCGGAACCGCGGCAGCCAATTCTTACACGATGGGGTACATGGTTAGAAGCACCATTCTATTATTTTAAACATTTGAAAAGATCAAATGAGCGATTTTATAATTGGATGCTAAAGAAACAGATGCAATAAAGCTAAGTCAAATGCAATTCAAAAATCCTCAAGTTGCAGCAGATTTAAAAACTATTTTTGAGCTGTTAGTGGATTCTAATTTGGTGATTCTACCCCCTCTACGCATTAAATTAGGATTGATTAAACAGTTTGCAAAAGCACTAGAAAAAGAAGGCAACTGTTTTAAATACAACTACAAGGGATAAGTTTCCAAAGATGTCTGATACGAAAGTTCGCGAAGGAATATTTGTTGCTGCACAAATTAGGAAGCTGTTCAAAGATGAAAATTTTGAATGTACCATAAATGATTTAGAGCTGGCAGCATGGACTTCTTTTAAAAATGTTAGCAAACATTTTCTGGTAAATTAAAAGAATTAAAACTACCAAGATAACATGGCTACTTTGATAGAAAGCTATAAAAATTTAGGGTGCGGAATGACGCTCAAAGTTAATTTTTTGCATTCCCATTTGGATTTCTTTCCTGCTAATTTAGAAAAGATGAGTGATGAACAGGGGGAAAGATTCCATCAAGACATTGCAGAAAAAGAGAAACGATATCAGGGTAAGTGGGATCCCGTCATGATGGGAGATTTTTACTGGTTTCTCATTAGAGAAGGCGACACCCAACATAAAAGGAAGAAATAACTCTATTTTTGCAAAACATTGATATGTCATCAATTTTCCTTTGTGTACAGTTAAGTGTTTTTGTAGTCTTGGTACTAGTTAAATATTCTAGTGTTTGTTATGTCAAGATTTTTGTACTTGTCTATTTTTTTTATAACTTCTGCTTAACAACATTTGTAAATACAATTATCATATATCTATTATAACTCTAAAACTAGACGTGGCGGAAAGATTTGGTTTTTGGTTATGTATTTAGTTAAAGACTGTAAGAACTTTGCACCCATTTTTACATCATTTATTCAAGAAAAAAATGTAATTGTCGGCTAGTGTAATTTATATTTTATGATTTTGCAGTTGAAGTAATGCGTGTAAGTGGTATTTAACACGTAATCACCAAATTCGTATTTTCTTTTTCGAAATGATAAGTAATACAATCAAAAAAATGATAATTTCTTTGACTGCTTTTTTTATAATAATATAAAAAGGATGAATAACAGCATGTGCAACATTACGAGAAAATGTAAACATAAGAAAAGTTAAAAAAAAGAAACTTCCTGAAATGGTCAACACGAACTATGTTCATTACATTACTTCGTTCCCTTGTAAATCTCTAGTGTCTCGTTATTACATAAATTTAATTAAAAAATAAAAAAAAATAAAGTAATTTAAATCATTATCATATTAATTTTACATTAACTATAAATGCTTAATTAAATTTTATAATTCTAAGTTTTAGGAATAATGTAATCCAACATATCTAGACATATACATATATACAAGCGATTTTATGCGTGATAAGAAAATAACGCAATAGCATATTAGAAAAAAGAGTGGTACTCATGTTTTGCGTAATTTTGTCGCAATTTCATTTATATGTATTGTAATTTATAATAATAGCGGAATTGTTTTAAAATAGAGCAGTATTATCATTGTAATATCAAGATAACTTATTTTCTATTGACGCAAATCATTGCCTACCTAATTTCATACCCTAATTAATTAAAATAGGTATACGACGCTATAGTAGCCGTTTTTCAAGTACTTCTCCACACTGTCATTTAAAAATAAAGTTTTGTTTCGTAGAATACTGAAGAGCCTTTCAAAAATTGCACTTGAAGTAGCTGACAGTCGATAAACAATCGAAAACGATGGTCAAGATATGCTCTTTAATGCGTGGTAGGGAATTCATATTCTATACATTTATCCCAGAATTAGTTTAATTTAATAATACTGTGGAATATACAGCGTGTCCACCCCGGCGGATACCAAGTGGGCACTAGTAATGGTTTTTTACTTGATATCTTGTGAGATTGGATAATCCTCTAGGCAAAGTGGGCGCCACATTATCACGACGGTCATTAAAGGGATTATAATATTATAAAATGGATTTCATTAAATTACCGGAGATAAGTAATATGCAGTCCTTTTAACACTTTTAATTAGCATGGTGGAGCCGCCGGGGCGAGGAAGGGCGAAACATAACCATGAAAATATAATAACAAATGCAATAGTAATATCTTGTTAGCGGATGTTGTTGAATTTGACCAATTATGGAGACCCATTTAGTGCAAAATATTCATGGAAAGGATTTGTTAGTAGTGGATAATTTTAATATGTGGGGAAGGTTTTTGGCGTTGCACTAAAAAATCTACCAATTGTACCGGAGGAGAGTAAACTAAACAATAGGAAAGTTATATCCAATACATGTAAGCGTAATGCATAAGAAGACATTTCGAAACCTTCAAAAACCATTCGCTGTGAAAAGAACCTACCTGAGACGATTAGTACAATGGATGTGAACAACATCAGAAGAAATATATACGAGGGTGGTTCAATGAAGTTTAGCGCTCCAGCGTTAGCAACTGTTTACAATTGGCTAAATGAGTTTAAACATACATCATACATCCACAAAAGATCGCTTTGGACGACCAGTGGTAATGACTAGCCCCGAAGTGATTGACAAAATCCACGATATGGTTTTGAATGATCGACGAATCATAGTGCGCGAAATAGTTGAGGCCACAGGCATATCGCAAGGTACAAGGTTTTCAATTTTGCACGAAAAATTGAGTGTGAAAAAAATCTTGGTAAGATGAGTGCCGCGTTTGCTCTAATTGTAAGTGGAGAATTAACGCAATCGTGTGGTGGACTCTGCTTTGACGCTTTTCCGTTGCAATCCTGGCTATCTTCTGCGTCGATACATAACTATGGACGAAACATGGATACAATTCTACGCTCCGGAGTCAAAGGAACAGTCAAAATAGTAGGTTTTTGAAGGCGAACGGGCATCGAAGAAAGCGAAGAAGGTGAAATCGGCCGGCAAGGAAATGGCCTCGGTTTTTTGGGATGCATGCGTCCTCATTTGAAAAAGAGAATAGTACCAATATTCTACATGACAACATTATAGTGTTTTCATGCGAAACGAATATTTCGCAGTTTATGTGGGATTATTTACCATCCAAGAACGCCTTAACCGCTCAAGAACGGTCACCATATCTTTTTGGTTTTTGTATCTTACGTGATAAATGGAGTGAAACGTATGGTAAGTTATTTGCAATGTTGACTTCACAAGTTTTTGAACGGTTTTCCGTACGACCTACCGAGGCGTTTATAGATTTCGAAACTGCTATTCATGTGGCAGTGCGTAATACCTGGCCAACAACGAAAGTAAATGGATGCCGCTTTCATTTACGTTGAGCACGGTACCGCAAAATTCAAGTTTGGGACTAACTAGTGAATTCAAAAACGAAAATTCTGAAATAGGAAGATGGTTGAAACATGCTTTCGGGTTAACATATTTAAGCCGCAACGAAGTTGATGATTCTTTTGCGTTCGATTTGTACAATGACAAACTTCATCACGCAGGTATTGAGAAATATGCAGATTGGAGATATACATTGATGAAGACGCAGAATTTCCTCCAGAGATGTGGGCTAACGTAAGTCCATCAATGCTACACACGGCAAATGCTTGTGAATCATTCCATTCAGATTCAATGGATCATTTTATGTAACTCATCCATTTCAAATTGACACGTTAAACTTCAAAGTGTTCATATTTCGCTGAAAATGAATGATAAAAAGACAAAAGTTAAACAGGACACTTTAACAGATTTACATTTCGGGGAAAATTACATTTTGTTAAGGACGTTTTACACTATTCTTCTATTTATACGACTTTTTAATTTCTTTATATATCTTTGTGTGTTTCTTTTAATAGATACGTTGAGTAACCAATACTTATTACGTTTTTATTACTTTCACTATAAACATTTATGTTGGTATCTATTATTAACGCGGATCTGTTTCATTGGTACCCACTTCGCCTATGCGGGGTGACGGAGGGACGGACCTTCCTGAGTAAATTAGAGAAAAGATTGTCAAATAAGAAATATTCTGCACGACGGAAAATTATACTCGAGTATACAGGATATTCAGTTTCCGCAGAAATTTAACATATATTTGCGGTTTAAAAAAATTTTTGTTAGATGGGCGAGTGTATATGAACTTTTATAGCTGTAGAAGTATTTAGCTCGTAAAAATGAAATTTTGTAGGACTGCTGACCGTTCACAGTAGTATTAGAATCCGAACAAAATTTTTCGAAAACATTATACAGCGTGTTACGCTTAAACTTTCAAATAGAGAAACACTTTTTTAAGTACAACTTGCTGTATTTCTCTTCATTTCATATTCCTTGCGCATCTAAAATATTTACGAAAATTGAAGCATAAAGAAATACCCACCAATTCATGTACGGCGTAATTTTTCAAAATATCATCAAAATTTGGTATGTCTAAGCTAGTCATGACTATTAGGAAGCAACCCAGTACTGATGAAATATCACTTAGTTTTCAATTATAAACATTGCCGGCACGTTCAAATTACAAGACAATGTAGTCCAAAAACAATTCACCATGTTAAAATCAATTGGGAAATCAATTTCTTTTAGTTGTTGAACCATGAAAAGCAGATGGTGCAGGTATAGGTGAAACTCATGTTTACGAAGTATCTTATATATTGAGTACCCTGATAACCCTGATTCCAACGCAGCTTGTCTTAAAGAAATTGTTGGATATGATGCGAGGTATCCAGAAACTGCGGTTTTCATATTTGCAGCGTCAACAACAGCGGTTTGTGATTTTGAATTTTTGCCTTCACGGATCGGAAACTTTTAAAATTCTATATTACTCGTTTAACTATGTTTGGTGACAGTTTATGATTTTGTGGACACCAAGCAGCAAAGGTATCGTTCTTGATAATCACTTTATTTTATTCTCAATAAATAATAAATAAATTGAAATATCCTTAGCTCGTGTAAATTTAAACGAGCTGGCATGGTTTACAATTGAAAGCTAAGTAACAATTCATCAGTATTGGATTGTTTCCTAATGGTTATGACTAACTTTGGTGTACCAAAGTTGGATGATATTTTAAAAAACTACGCAAGGTACATTTTTATGCTGCATATTCATTGGCATACTTTCTTTATAAGGAAATTGTGCTACAATACACATTTTCCGGAGTACCTTGAAAAGTGCCAATTTAGATGCGTGATGAATACGACATTATTCTTGTACTATCATAAGAGTAATTTAATGAGACAGAAAAAAGCACGTAGTTGTATTAAAAAAATTGGTTTTGACAGTTTTTCGCTCTGAAAGTTTAATCGTAATTGTTGGACATGCTGCAGGATGTTTTCTAAAATTTCATTCGGGTTTTAATCTATACGGCCAACAATTCTGCAACATTTTAATTATCTAAGATAAACACTTTCACAGTTATAAAAATTCACATCGTCCATGTATCAATAGTTTTCAAGAAATATAAAGATTTTAAATATGGGGAATATGGCAACAGTTATTTTATCAAACGAACCTCAAAATTGAATTGGGAATCCAAAAATGTAATAATATATAGAGTGTTCTATTTAAATTAACAAAGTTGACACCTATTTCCGGAATAACCGGAAGTAGATTATTAAAAATATCTTAGTTGTGGTACCGCCAGGTTTTTAAAATTCTCCATTGTATACTCTCATACATCGATCGATGCAGCCAAGTAAGACACCTTATATATGGAGTTCATAAGTAAATTGCTAGTAATCAGCCAAATAACATTCTTATGTATCAACTACGCGATTTTATATTAGCCTTTGTGGTTATAGTCTGGATAGCAATTGCATCTGGTCATTCTGCAACTTACGCGAAAGAATCTGGTACTGCACTGTGGGGTGGAGATTGAAGAGTTGCTGATGATAAAAGATTCTAAACATTTGAATAACATTTTTGTGGAAAGTGGCTTAAAGCCTCGATCTTTTGTGTTAAATCAATCGAAGTGTAATTATTTTATTTTACCTTGTTTTTAGTTTTCATACTTCCTACGAATATGGTTAACTAAAGTCTTTCTTTGGTTTACATAAAATTCTATTAACTTATTTTGTATTAGAAGTCTGTGTGCGAAATAAATATTATCATTATTATGTTAATATAAACATAAAACAAAGAATTGTAAATGTAATACACTGGACGACAACAATCTACATACTCCATTTATTATTACCTGTACATTGTAACTCCAAAAAGTTTAATACGTAGCAGGAACAATTATGCTACTGCTCACACACGCTATGTGCAATGATTGATTGCAATTATGATCAATTAATAATACTGCAAAAACTGGCGAAGCTGCCGGCATTTATATATATACGCTCCGCTATTGATTTTTTTATCTATTTATTAATCACAGATACTGCTAATCTAACTAAGAAAACAGAAGCATTTTAGCGCGGACAACTTTTGCTATAATGATTAAGTATACATATTTTATCTTCAACATATTATCTAGAAAAAGGAATAGACAACATCCATTTTTGTCAATCCACTTTTGTTGTAAATTAGGAGTAAATGGGATTTGGGGAGGGTGGAGTCGTATTTCATTTTATGGAAAGCGATGTTATGTTTCACTTCCGATAAAATAAATTAAATCTTTTGTTTTTGTATGTTTTATTGCGTAAAAACCGTAGAGTAACATTTTAATATAGTAAATACAAACTGTTATAACGTGTTGTTTGCAAACGAGAATAATTATTAAAGTCAACATAAATATATTATGCAGTTATTAAATCAAGATCATCCAACTTCATCTTACAATTTGATTTACAGAAATATGTGGTTTATTAATTTTGTAACATTAATGTTTACTAAATGACCGGAAAAGATTAAATTTGAACTCTATTCACAAAATTGTCCTTTCATTAATTCTCAGGTACACCAATAATCAGGCAAGGAACCACGACAATAAATCTGATTGAATTAATTTTTTCCTGTTTTTGTTAATGCAGCGTGTTCATTTAGTGCATGGGTGAAAGGTAATTCCTTTACTAAGTGATTTATAATTAATAATAATAATAAGTGTAATAAAAAAATATTTGGAGGCATGAGCTGCTGCACAACATAAAATTGTAACTATTAAGGTAGAGAGGTTATTTGGTTTCCGCAACGCACGATAATGTATACAAGATGGCAATCGTTGCCATGTTA
>LR737384.1:20005425-20069681 GCA_902655005.2 Marronus borbonicus
TAAAATACAAGTAAGCAGAAAATATAACTTTCGTTCATACAGTGTAGAATTACATAAAGAATTCATATAGAAAATTCTCACTTTCATCACAGGTTTTTTCCGGTAAAGCTTTCAGAAGTAATGGAACATTAAATCAACACTATTTTATAGTGAAATAACACTAAGCAATAACAGCTAAATAACAATAAAAAATAAGAACATAAGAATTGCTAAGCAAAGTGTGGGACCAGATCGTATGAAAGAACTTCACGGATATCACCTGCAAATATTTTCCAAACTCCTAGATTAACAAGGGAACACCGTATCGTATCATTCACCGATCGAATTGAAACATGGCCAATTCGTGGGACCTACCGAGTGTTGCAAAATGTCGCTTTCTGTTTCGGCGGAATCTCATGTTTAGATAGTGAAAGCTATCCCCACAATTTCGACGATTTTTGAATCTTTGCCATTTATGCTTTGCCATCGCTGTTAGGAATAAAAAAAAATATATCTCTAAATACACCTTCCACAGGTCTATCAAACTACTCTGGATGAGATTCTATTGCTATTCCTACCACTAAACTCCACCGTTTTGTGGAGATGGGATTGAACGGAAAAAGGCAAAATATACACACAACTGTAGTGTGTGGTATGAAACTGTATATTTACCTACAACTAAATAATTTCTTATAAAATGAATTTGAGTGGTGTAAACGTCAAATTCTATTATATCCGACTAATCTTCACAAAAAAGTATCGATTTATGATTATTTCTAATATA
Organism: Marronus borbonicus; assembly: GCA_902655005.2. Taxonomy (NCBI): domain Eukaryota; kingdom Metazoa; phylum Arthropoda; class Insecta; order Coleoptera; family Scarabaeidae; genus Marronus; species Marronus borbonicus. Next base: position 20,006,189 of record LR737384.1, read on the forward strand.
CATTTTGTTCACATGGTTTAAATAAAAGTAGGGAAAAAGTCATAAAAACTAAGCAGAGTTGCACAATTAATGTTTAGATGGCGAATATAAGCTCTTGGTAATGAAAATCATCAAAGAAATGTTGAAAACATATGCAGGCTGCTCTGGTTAAAAAGAAGTTAATCTACTAGTGCGATGTTGTAAATAATCGTTCTATCAAGTTGCATACTTTTTTATGTTATGTGCTAACAATTACCATATACGTTCGTATATGTTAAATTTTAATTTTATCTGATTTTGGGAACCAACGATTGCCAAACCGTTGACTCATTCCGTACATATAGGAGGATCAAAATCGAAGGATTCAAAATCTGCATTGTCAGCTGTGAGTACTAACGTCTCACAAAATTTCAGATAGATTCATCCAGTAGAGTTGTTTTAAGAGCCGTTGAAAGTGAGCAAGTTTATGTATTTGTGGAATCATGAGAAAAAGAACAATATCAGTCAGTGACTAGATTCATTCTTTTGGATGGAAAAACGTGTGCAGGAATCAAAAAGAAGATGGATCCAGTTTACAGGGATCACGCACCTTTGATTATTACTGTCAGATATTGGTTTAATGATTTTAAGCGTGACCGAACATATTGAAGAGGATCGACCAGGTCATCCCATTCAGAGGATTACAGACGATATGATCAATAAAGTTCATGATATCTTGTTAGCAGATCGCCGCGCGTCGGGGAAAATTAGAGAGATTACTGATAATAAAAATCTTAATTGAACGTGTGCAAAACATTGTGTCTGCTGACGATTGACCAAAAACGGAATCCCGTGATAACTGCAAATCAATTTTTGGATGTTTTTAATGTAGTACGAGTGAGTTGCTACGGCATTATATGTCAGTCGGTAAAATGGTTTTTTCGATAAACGTGCATCAAAGAAGGCGAAGGCGATTCCATTAGCCGGAAAAGTTATGCCGATTTTTGGGGATTCGGAAGACATAATCTTAATTGATTAGTTAGAAGAGGGAGGACGATAGTGGGACGGAACTATGGTGATTTATTGGATCAATTTGATGCTGCAATAAATAGGAAAAAGGGCCGCGATTAGTGAAGACAAAAATCTCTACCATCATGATAACGGCCCGGTTCACTCACCGGCAATTGCGACGATAAAACTGGTCCGGTTACGGTACGAATTGATGCTCCATCCACCATATTGGCAAGATTTGACTTCCTGTGATGTTTTTCTTTTTCCAAACTTGAAAAAATAGCTTGGCGAAAAACAGTTCATGTCAAATGAAGATGTCATTGCCGAAACAGGGATCTATTTTGAGTGTGTCAAATGCCATTATTTGGATGGCTTAAAAAGTTGAAACATCGCAGAACTAAGTGTGTAGAGCTACAAAGAGCTTCTGTCGAGAAATAAATTTACTAAATGCATTGTCTTCCTTAACACTGGTATTTATCATACCGTCCTCGTATGTATTCTCGAATAGAACTCTATTCAATGATAGAACTATGATGCACAAGCAGCCTGATATTTCTTTAAAGTGGCTCACATAGGCTAACTAGAAGTTGATGAAAGAATTAAGTTTTAGTGTGAAAGTTTGCACAATGAGAATTAATGACCGTACACAGCGGTGTAATGTAGAGTTAAGAATTATTGTAGTGCAAACACACGTGAAATCTTGACCTTACCACGGTCCCTTTTACAGTTATATTTCAACTTATATGTTATCAATACTGCAGAAATTGCTAATAAACCTAAAATTCGCATAATGCGTCAACGTGGTCAGTCCATTCAGTCCTGAATCCAAAGTCAAACCGAACATTTCCTTTCAACGAGAAGGATCATTGTAAACATTATAGTATCAACAGTGTCGTGGACAAAATGCACAACAACCTTATAGAAGGGCGAGTAAAAAATATGCAAGCTAACTGGACGTTGTACGGTGAGATATTTTAACAATCTAGAGGGACATTGCAGCAAAGCTTTTGGTTGGTTTTTGCGTCTTCACTTGATAGCAGTCACCTGTCAGATGTATGAAACAATATCAAGAGCGTATAGAGGATGATCTAAATCTTTTATGGTAAATTAAGGTATTCTACAATTTAGGAAACATACACAAAACATTGTAAATCTGTTAATAGTGTTATCTTGCATGAATGAGCGGTAACTTACTTTATTTACGACCTATTGCATAGCGGAAAAGAGAAAAGTATTCCTTTAATTGAAAATACATAAAGAGAGTAGCTATAGAAAGATATCAAAGACCAGTTTGCAGTCGCTAAAAATTTGGAATAATGTACACTCATGGTCAAATTTTATGTCTCCCTCTAAGCGAGAGAGCATATCGAAACTAATACAATTTTCGTGTACTCTTTTGCTTAGGACGAGAAATAAAATCCGATCACGAGTGTACATAATTCAAATAAAAAGATATATGCATGCGCATATTAAAATCGATTGATAAAAGAGAACATGTTGAAAGGAGGCAAGTATAATTTTTAGCAAAATAATTTTAATTACTGACAAACAAAGCTTTTACATTGTAGACTGAGTAATTTAACTGTTTTATTGTTTGTTCACGAAGATTGCTAAAATATCACACTGTGTGTTGGCTTAATCGAATATTGCGCCTTAAGCTCTTGGACTGATAGTATCGAGTATCTGTACTTCATACAAGTGCATCCATAAATCTTTTCTGTCTTTATCTCATCAATTAATACTTGAACAACTACTACCTTTCGCCATATTATCTATCTAAGAATTCAATTTTTATCGATGCGATAGCGGCGCTATCCCAGCGTTTGGATTTAAATGAGAATCTGTTGGGTTGAGTAAACTGCATTTGGTTTCTGTAATTGTTTCTTGCCAAACCATTAGGGTCATCATCGATATCACCCTATCTATACTACTAACCCGTCGCCCACCTATTGTCTAAAAAAAATAATAACGATAGTAATAATTGCAACTAACCCTTACCGTTATTAATAATTATTATGATATAGAGTAGTAATTATAACATTTATCAGTAGAAATGTGATAGGTACATTTTAAGTGCATCGCACGAAGATAAGAACAACTTGTACCGGTTTATGCTAACAGCATAATACCGATAAATGCAGAAGGTAATTGATAGTATTTACAAAGGACATATATACGTAAAGCTGAAATAATTGATCATTTTTTTAGAATGAGATTGTCTAATTCTAAAGATAACGTTTCAAACTTTGCGTTTCTTAATAAGCAAAATGATGTAGAAGGTTAGGCGGTAGTTCTCGGAAGTAGATTTATAGCAATTTCTTGGAAGATGTGAGTAAAAATATAATAAATTCGCAAGAACATTATCGTTTGTTCTTTTTAATAGAGATAAATACGTACGAGAATATTCCCAAAATACATTGATGTTAAGTGAAATGATCATTAACTAAATGTAAGTACCTATTGCTTGGGACTAGAGATGACTAAGGCAGGTGAAATTATTACTTTTTTGCAGCGACTAGACAGACTCGTGTTTTGTCGACTCTCTGGGAAACCAGTAGGAACCACGAAGCCTTTCTTATGAGACGAACAGACACGAGTCTGTTTAAGCACTGCGAAAAGTAATAACTTCACCTGTCTTGGTTATCCCCACGTGGGACAGACAAATATGTAAATACTTTGTTTTTAATTTTGGCCTCGCAGAAAGAGTTGTATTTCTGGAAACACGAGAATAGCAAATATTTCACGTAGAATATGTACACTGCCGATCAGAGAAGTTCGATCGGTTAGTAAAAAATATGAAAAGTTTACAGAAACAAACGAAACTAAAAACAAAATGCAATTTTATTGTATGTACAGGTAAAAAAGACAAAAATAAATAAATAAAAAGTTATTCTGGCCTAATATAATATACTGAACATTATATTTCTTTTTCATCGAAAAAACTTCCTTTGCTGTTAATCACCGCTCGAACTATTCTAGGCATTCTTTCGATAAGTTTTGTTAAAACGGATTGTGGAATATTAATCCATTCATGTTGCAGAATATTCCATAAATGTTCTTGTGAAGTTGGGCATATTTTTTGGATCCTCCTGTCGAGTTCATCCCACAACAACTCTATAGGGTTCAAACCTGGGCTTTGTGGGGGCCATGTTATTACTTAGTTCTTACACACTAACGCAGTATGTTTTGGGTCGTTGTCATGCATGAATGTAAAGTTACGGCCTATTATACGCAATCCTGATGGCACTGCATGATTCTGGAGTATTGCAAAATAATTTTCCTTCCTCATTACACCCTGCACTCTGCATAAATCTTCCGTCCCAGCAAAGGAGAAACATCTACACTAACACAGAACTACGCACTTGCTTCACTGTTGGCACAATGCAGTTCGGGATCATTTTTTCGGTTTTAGATCTTCGGACATAAACTCGTCGATTTTGCCCAAAAACCTCAAACTTTGACTCGTCACTTCAAAACACTTGTTTCCAATCATCTAACGACCCATCTAAATGAGAACGGGCCGACTGTAGCCGTTTTGCTCTGTTGTCCCGACGTAATAAGGGTTTTCGAATGGCAATGCGCCCATGAAGGTGCGCTTGTTGAAGTCGACGTTTTACCGTACTCGCCGAAACTCGTTCTTCACGGCCACGATTGACTTCGGCTGCTATTTGCGGCGCTGTTAATTTTCTATTGCGTTTGCTTAATAATACAATTCTCAAATCTTCAGCTTTCGTTGTTTTCCTAGATGCTCCAGGACGAACACGATTTTCTATAGTTCCAGTTGTCCGATATCGCTTTATGATGTCATTTACTGTTGAACTTCTCATATTTATTTTTTCAGCAATTTGTCGCCCCGAATATCCTTTTGATGCACACCAACATATTGTGGTTGTCGCAATATTTTTACTTTACATAATAATTTATGGCTTTAATCCCTTAGAAAAGAGTGTATGCTTAATTTTTTCTAATTTTATGTATTAATAATTGTATACAACGTGATATAATTTTTTTTGTATTTGATCTTTATTGTATGACCGAACTTTACTGAACGGTAGTGTATATATTATCGAATGTGTATCGTATCTCCTTTGCATTTCATTTTAGAGCTGTAGTACTAGAATGATATTCTACGCAGAGTTTCATGTCCTATTGAATAATTGAGATACAAGGTGTTCAACATAAAAAATATAAATAATTAGCGCAACTTTTTTTTTTTATCTCAACTTCAAAGTTAGCGACATAGTGACTCGATACTTTTGATGACTTAATGAACCTTACACTATTCCAGGATCTTCTTGGCAACACATTTCCGTGTGTTCCGCCGTATTCAGATCTCGGCATACATGGCAGCTCTCCGAAGTTTATTTTAGTGCTACAAGACGATAAAAATCTTGCCAAACATCCAAGGTTCCGTTTGTTGAACGATAGGATAATTTTTGCTGCCTTCAGCGAGCGGGATATGAGCGTGTTCGTCTGATTTTGGCATGCATTGCCAGTGCAAGTCAATTTGATTATCCTCCGTTTCTTATTCCTTGTTATAGGTACTTCATTTCTAGATTACAACAGTGGGGTTAAGATCACTGAAAGGCATGTTCACCGATTCTTTGGAGAGCTTATCTGATTTTTCGATGGCTTGGTAGCCATTACAAAGTAACATGGTAAATGCGTACCAGATGCCTTAGATGACGCATACATTCGTATATCAGGTCAGATTGATATGTCTAGGCCTTGGTAGCCTTTAGTGCCGCCTATCCGTGAATTGTACCTCGTATTCCTTTCTCGAGTTCCTTTGTGGAACATGAGTTTAAAGCAGAAACTTTTGAATTAGTGCCCATGTTTGTTCTTTGTGGTATGTTTTTAACTACAGTTGAAATATAAGCTGAGTGCGGCAAATACGAACGAATGGCTTTTAACGCTTTAACCATACGTTCAACTTGTCAAAACGAGACTTTAATAAAGTTATATATTATGTTTTCAAAGATTTTTGATAATGACACCAATATACATATATAAATATATATACGGTAAAACCTCTCTTAACGGGCACCTCCTATTAAGAGGTACCTTTCAGTACTGGGGACTTTTTTATAAACTTTTCTAATATACAGGAGAATTACCACAAAGTGACCTCCTAACAACGGGCGCTCTCAATAACGGACACGGGCAGCAAAAATTTCCTCAAGTAGCATAATTTTTATGAAATTTACCTCTCTATAATGGGCACAATGAGCAAAGAAAAATACGACCCGATAAATTAAATTTAACTTTTTCGAAACTACACGCATTGAAGATTTTCTTTGTACAAGGTTATTATTGCATTACGGGTTCCCGGGCTTAGCTCCATTCGTTTCGGCATTTTCACCCCTTATTTTTATTGTTATTTCCAAATACCACCACCTGCTTCAACAGTTTCTAAAGACAGGCAAATTTTACCGGGATAATAACTTGTTTACAAACTTCCCAGGATAGTGTAGATAAATCTTTTTATTGTGTAAAATTCACATTCACAAGCGCACATGTTTCCAATACTTTTTTCTTAACTTAATCTTAATGGCATTCCTTTTCAGATTATGTAGAAATTGACACCGGTCTTTGCACAGAAATATCCATAGAAAAGTGTACAGAAGAGTTTCTCGAAGAATCTAAAAGTGATGAAAGTGATAGTAATAATGAAAGAACAATACGTACGGAAGTGATTGACATTAAAGACGCTTATAGAAAATTAAAAGATTTGCAATTTTTTTTATATCTCGAAAGATATAATAGGAATAGAAAAAATGATCGATGTTGTATCTCACGTAGAAAAAGTAATTGTAGAGAAAATGGATTCTACCGAAAAACAGACAATTGATAAATTTTTCAAACGGGCACCTTTCCATAACGGACAGTTTCAAATTCCCCACAGTTGATCGTTGAGAGGTTTTACTGTATATATTAATGATTGAATTTTAATTGGTACGAGAGATCGTTTTTATATTGCCGGACTAGGAATGAAGAAAAAGAATAAAATAGAAATAAAAAATATATTATTTTTCAATATAGGCCCCTTGCTTTTGGATACAAGTAAGCAGAATGTCGTTTCAATAACATATCCAATCGACTATAAAAAATCCTTCGAAATAATCAACAATTGTCCATAAATGTTGATGAATGGTTAATCAACCAACCTACGAAGCTACATTCGGCAATGGTAGGTTTTGATTTGTGGACTGGTGCATTATCCTGGAAACAACAGGACACTTTGCGTCAGAATATCTGAGGCGATGTGTGACTACTACCATAGTACCCTTATTTAGATAATCAATCATTAAATGAAATTAAATTATAAAATTCCTTGACAATCGCAAAAAATTGTTGCCATTATTTTTCCTGCAGAAGCAGTACCCTTAAACTTCTTAGGAGCGCTTAATATACTATTGTGTTGATTGTTGTTTTGTTTTGTCAAAATGATGGACCCTGGATTTATCTCCGGCGACAAGTCGATTGATAATTAAATCCGGTTCGTCCTCTACAAAGCGCCAAAAATGGTTTCACATGTCTCCATTTACACATGCATTTAGAATGGCGAAAGCATTCGTAGGACCCATCTTGTACTAACTTTTGTCAAGGTATTCGTGTCGAATTTTGGAAGCCATGGTTTCTGGAAGTCGATAGTTGTCGCTTCTTTAATCTTGCATCCTGAAGTACCAAACACTTGATTTTTTCAATAACATCAGAGGTGAAGAAGAACTAATGCTGCTGTAAATTGTCAAGCACGTTCAAGGCATATGTAATAGAAAAACTATCTAATGAGAGAATTGAAAACTGCCTTCTTCGAGAAAAGACGACTCTTTGTACATCATTTTGGTTATTAATAAAATTATAATCCTGCATTTTCTGAGTAAACATAAAAGTACTCATTGTGTTGCATACACACAAATTGGGATATTGCCCACATAGTGTCCATATTGTATGTACAAATACATGTCTACTCTTTTAAAGTTGTCCTTTAAATTTTCAATTTCGCCCAACGTTAATCCGGAAAGTGTAAGCGCGGTCTACCACCACCAAAGCCATCTGGCGATCGATCAGCGCGCGAGCATCCGACTAAACAATTACGCCGATTTACAAACATTTACAATCAATTACGTAGGCGCCCCGCCAATAGAGTATCTTCGCCGCCTCTATTTCCGCCGCTCTCTTGTGTCCCAGTTTCTGAACCTGTGACGTCGGCAGCAGCTAACCGATCGTTCGAGCTTTCCCGGGAAACAAACATTAGCGCCGTTCAAATGCTTGTTATCTACTACACACATACATATGTTTATGTAGTATCTATAAGTTACATCAGAAATGATGGTAAATGAAGAAGTTGTCAAAATATAAAGCAAATTAGATATCTTGAAAAGACGAAATTTTGAGATTTCCGGGAAAAGTATTTGAATGTTCAAAATTATGAATTATTTCTAATTACGGTCAGATGTTCGGTTAATTTGACCTGTGAACGTTTGAGGATAAAATGGAATAAAGTAATACGTCATAAGGTTGGAAATGAAAAAGTAGGTCCTTTTTCTCGCAAATTCTTTAATTCACTTTAATATTGCGACGGATTTCATGCACAAACGCCCATCATCAGGCCAGAAATTTTGAAGCAGTAGAAAGCTTTTGTGAAATAATAAAATTATTTAATTTTCTACTGCTTCAAAACTTCTGGCCTGAAGATGCGGTTTTGGGAACGAAACTAGTCGCAATATTAAATTGAATTAAAGAATTTGTGAGAGAAAGGACTTTTTCATTTCCAACATTATGATGATTAATTCACGCGGAGTCACCATCCATTATTTAAAGTAATAGTATAATATAATAATAGACGTCGCTATTAACAAAAAACACCATTTCAAATCTAAACTGTCTCAAACTTCTGGAATTGTAAAATTGCTTTTATTGTATAAATAATAGCTTCATATAATATAGTAGACTTCACAAAATATTTTTGGAAAATATTTCTACATGTATATAGGGGCTCTCAGAATTTTCAGATAATATAATAGACGTCGCGAGGTATATCTCTATATAAATAAGCTGATCAGTAAGTGCCGAACCATTTTGTTATTTTAATAGAATTAGAATGCTATCTATATCATTACATTTCTAGTTTTTCCACCCAGAAATAAATCAACAGAATATGGATTTCATATGTTTATTTCTACGAAATCTCAAGATATGTATCCTGAATTATATAAACGTAAGAAAAAAATCTGAAATGCAAACAAATTTTAGCGCAAATTTCTACGAGATTAAATTGCATGCTCAGTTCTATCTAGATAGGATAATATTCAAAATATATAGGCTGTTCAGTATTGAACAGCAAACTTTGTGAAATATGCCTAGCGTTTACTTCTCTTTTCTTTTGTCAGTAGGAATTTTTCATTTCTATTTAGGAGCTATTTATCAAGAATTTGATGTAAAAGGGGATCATGACTGTTGCGTGATCCATGTAAACCACTCCTTGGTCAACATTATGTAAATGTTATGAGTTACGAAAATAGGCATTTATTATTACTATTAAATTTAGAATTCTTAATTTTTTCAAATGGCAGAATATATCAAAGTTATCTTAATGTTGGAAAAAGAAGTACAAGAAAAAACTCTATTTACAATATTGTGTAATTCTAGAGCAGCAGCTTGTCTTACAACGTTGGTAGAAAGACAGTTAATGGACGGTGACACTAAATTTAAAGAATACTTTAGACATACCAAGAATCAGTTTCTGAATGTACTTTCAAGATGATATCCAAAAAGTGACCTCTACGTTTGTAAAATATCCTATTTCGGTCTTTGAAATGCTTGCTCTAACGTTGAGGTAACTATACACATTTTTATACATTATTTTCAAACGTGTATAAAAATAAATATGTAAAATTTGAAACGTCTCTTTATAGATTTTTTGCTACCCAGGAATTCTTTTGATCAATGGCTTTTAATTATAGAATATTTTATTTCATCTGGGTCGCGCCAAGCGTTTCTAACACCCTCGGGCAAAGTTCTCTTATGCGCCTTCCCACAATTACAATAAATGATACGTTCTGTATAATGAAAATAAATGTTTTGCATTTATCAAATATTTGATATCAAAAATTATCAAGTTAAAAACAATTATTAGTTACTAAGAGTAACACTGCGCGCTTTATTTCTAGAAAATTGCATTATTAATTATTTCATCTATAGGGTGCCGATACTTATGCGTGGTTTACCATACTACGCCACAGTCCTTGCTATCATTATTCATCTGTAGGGTATTTAATAAATCTGATTCAACAGAAATGAGCGTTAAATTTTGAAGACATTCCTGTGACATTCTTGACAACGATCTTAGATAGTTTTTAATTATGTTTAGTTTTGAGAAAGGCTGTTCGGCAGCAACCGCAAGAACAGGTATAGTTAACGGAATGCACAGTGCTATAGTAGCGTTCGGAGATACTTGAATTAAACTGTTTTTACGGATATAATTTAACATTCATTTCGAGACGACGTGATATCTGGGCCAGAATTTTGTAAAAAATGTAATTCATACAATAATTCAAGACCGTTTATATCGCATTTTATATTAATATATATGTTTAAGTTTGGTGCATAATTTCAACAGGGTATTGACAAAATTTTGAAATTATTTTAAAATTATAGGTTGTCAAAGCTCTTACGGCGTCATCGGGTACTGTCCCATCCCATCTTTATGGGTGGTGCGGCCCTATTCATAATCACATCGGTAGGATAGTGCGAGAAGTTTTGGCTGCAACATGGAAAAAATACTTTCCATTTATTTATCCAAACCATTCCAAAAAAGTTTAAAGCAAGCAGCTACGGAATTCCGGAATTCTATGAAAAATTACGTTTTCCAAATTGTTGTGGAACAGGAAGTCTGTATTCTAATTATAAATCAATTTTTCCATTGCTTTGTTAGTAATTGTTAATGCACGGTACAAATTCACATTGATTGATATTTGTGCTTATAGAAAAGAAGGTGGCAGTGGAGTATTTCAAAAATCTGTATTTTATTTTATTAGAAAGAAGAATGGGAGGTTAAGGATAGACGAGCATTCCGGAGTACAGCAGTTAGTACAGTAAAGAAGTGCAAAACGGGTTTTGCACAAATGTATCGATGTGAGAAGAGGAAATTTGGAGGGTTCGCTGTAGATAACTAAATAAGTAGATAGTAATTATTAAGTTTGTTTAATTGTGTGACAGGTTACTGTGTTTTTTTTTATTTATTTGTTTTATTTTATATGTACCCTGAAATATTGCTACTAATATCGTTTATTAAGTAACCTGTATGAACTTTAATCAAAATATTGTTTCCCTTGTCCCATTTAGCTAAAAAGATGCACTAATACTACAATTCTTTTTTTAAATCTGAGCTTTAATTTGATAAACATTTCGAACATCACCCGTAATTTTGAATTAACATCAATTTTTATTTATTTATTTATTTGTTTCCTACATCAGCAGTCCTACTTATTTGCTCTCCAGGTGGTTATCTGATAAATTGAATAAATTACCAGTACAGATTGCTGATTTTTCAGTTTAAAACTCATAAGCGTTTACTGGGAAAATTGAAGACGTTGAGCTTATTGAGAACGAAGTTTTAATTTCTTTCGATGTAAGTTCCCTGTTTCCTAACGTTCTGGCCAATTTAACTTTGGAATATTTGGAGGAACTTTTGTTTGATAACCAGATGGATAGTGAAGAAATAATTAGTTTAATTTCTTTGACCAGACTTTGTATGAGACAAAATTTTTTCCAGATCAACAACACATTTTATCATCTGAAGCAACGGTAATGGGTAACAGCAATGGGTAAATCTGAAACTAAACTTAAAAACAGTTGACAGATGTCATTTCCTTGACATGTTAATAATAAGAAATACAAGTAAGTTAGAAATAGACGTGTATAGAAAACCTACTAGTAACAATAGATTCATCCCATAAGATTCCAATCATTCATGGGAACATAAACTTTCGGGTAATAACTTTTTGGTGCATTGTTTGCTTAATTTTCCTTTAACTAAAACCGGTACCAAAACGAACTCAAAGAGATTATCAAAATTGCCAATTTTAACGGATTTTCTGAAGAGGTAGTCTACAATGCTATTAGGAAATATAAGAATAGGATAAGAATTGGAAATATAACCACTTTAGAATGTAATAACAATAGTAATAAAAATGTTGTTAAACTACCCTTTTTGCCAAGTTACACGAAAGGTCCTCAAAAAATCTTTTCTAAAATTGATCGCAAAATTGTTTATGTCAAGTATATGTTGGGCAAACAAAAAGATCAATCAGAATTAGGTACAAAGAGCACTTGGCTCATCTTAAATTCAGAAGATTTGACAAATCCAGTGTTGACCTGCATATGCTTGAAAACAGACATAATATTGACAATGTATGCTTAATTAAGAACGTAAACAGCAATGTACAGCTAAATCGTTAGGAAGGCATGGAAATTTACAAAAACAAAAACAATTGAATGAATTCAGATTCAGGACCGTTAAGTTCCAGCCTTTTCCCTTTGTTAACGGTAGCGTGACCGTGGTCAGTCAATCGTAACGATATTTTGTATAAATAGGTTAGTTCTTGGCTTAGTTAGTTAGTTCAGTATTGCTGGTGAAGATGATAGCTTAGCTATCGAAACGTACGTTCAGTGTCAGTGAAGTGTTTGTGGTAAGGGGTAATAGTGAAATGTTTCAGTGTTCCAGTGCCACAGTATTCGAGTACGTGGTTTATTTATTTATTTATCCCAAATTATAAAAAATAAAATTAAAATAGATGTGTACATTGTAGTTATAGTTGTATACCTATATAGTGCCGGATCAAATTAGTAAGTATTGGTTACTATTGCCAGGGTCACCAGAAACTGTTTAGATGAAACTTCCTTATGCAAGGCTTGCCTTTCACTACAAGTAACTACTTAAGCTGTCAATAGCCAAACAAACACTCGGATGCGAGACTCACGTTTAACTGTAAACATTTCTTTTAGTTTAACTATTAGACATATATGTACGTTATTATTCAAAGAAGAGACATAAATTTCCTACCCGGTAGAGATAGAAAAAAATGTATAGTGCCATTTAAAAAAATTACGTCTTTGATATTTGAATTTGGCAAAGTTTACTGTTCAATACCGTATATTTCAATGACGTCCTGATGTCTAGTCAAGTATATAATTTGATCGACTGAAAATTCAGGCTGAAACGTATTTGCATTTTGGATTTGTTGCGAGAAATAAATATCTGGACATTGAGGACAGCGCTATAAATATCTTCAAATTAATTGGAAATAAACATATAAAACGTATAAAATGCATCACGTGGATTTATTTTTACATTCAGAAACCAAAAATGTAATAATATACAGGACATTCCATTGAAAATAAGAAAGAAAAACTATTATATACTATTACTTTACCAGAAATGGCTTCGTACTATTTACACAATAGGCACAATTCCAGAAGGTTGTTACATCCGTCGCAGGACGATCTATAAGTAGCGAACCAGGTATCTGCTTTGTTATTTCATTTGTATGGAACACTGCATATCACGTTTTCAGTTTCTCTATTTCATGCCTCTATGTAGCGATATGTACTTCTTTCAAGAAAACCAAAATGTAAATATGTTTTAGTATAAACTTCAACGGGATCAAATTACATACTACGCTTTATGAGGATTTAATATCAGAATATATAGGATTGAACACCGAAGTTTGTTTATCGATCTACAGTAGCCGTTTCAAATTTATTCCTTCTAACTTCCTATATCTCCAGAATCGTTTCAGGAAATTGTTCTCTACCTTTCTTTATATTCAATCTGCTACAATCTGGAATGCTTATGTTATCCGTCATATATTCATGTAAGATAAATCATATCTATAAACTGTTCTTTTACAAGTAGCATCGGATTTTACCTCGTGAACGTACGTTCCAAAATATACGGACTAATATCAGATAAGATTACTTCAAGTGACCAATCGGTTATAGAGTTTGTATCAAATTCTAAACCAGAGATTCTTATATATTTTTACTTGGCAGACCAATTGTGGAATTTTTTTCCGTAGACCCCCGAGTGCAGAATATTAAATTGTTTTAAATCTATTACTATTAGTGTCAAATGTGTGCTTTTGTGTGAATAATTATAAAAGAACGTGTATAATATTTATTCAGGTCTTTACAATTAAATAACTTCTTTGTATTAGGAGTACTAAGTACGTATGTACCATCATTTACGGAACACTTGAATGCTAATCATGACTTGATTCCATTAAAATCTTGAGGATTCTAAACTAAAACTTGTTTGTTTCTTTTAACAGTTTACGTAGCAATTAAGCTAAAATATCCAATATCACAATTTCCAAAGTGTAAGCTTGTATTTAAGTTCAAGTTTATCAATTGTTGTTGCAATTATTTTGTAACCGTTAGAACCTTCTTGTGATCATTATAGAGCAGAAATTTAATGAAGTATATAGAAAGTCGCTTCATTGCTACAAGTTTCCTACTGCTTGCCAACTGTGAATAATTTTATTAAAGATGTGGGAGTATGTTACCGCTTCATTATAAGCTTTATTATCAAGCAACATTATTTAAATATTTCATATTTTCTGCACATAGCATTTTCCATTGGATATCCGATGACGTTAAAATATATTTCTCTCGCGATAAAAACAATTTAGCTGGCGGCGGCAAAAGCGGACAAATTTCATCATATTTCTGGACGGAGCGTATTTGAATATTGATTGAGTTGGTTGCTGTAATATGATTGGTGTAGAAACGCTGAGGTCATAGCACATGCGTTTTTCAGTTGTAACCCCATTGGTTTCATGAAGTAAATATCTATCCCACAATTCGTTACAACAATTTTCTGATAATGCTAAATTAGAATAGGATTTATGGTGATGATTGAGGTAGGTAAATTATCAAATTCAAAATGGTATACTCAGCGATAAAATTGTAAGTACGTATCTGTTAATTAATGATCACGTTAGAATTATGCAATTAATTATCATTTATAATCAGCGACAAATATATTGAATCAAAGGAACTAAACAATAAGCACCGATACTTCTAATTGGGTCTGTTTAATTTAGGAAATGAATAGAATGGAATAAGTAGTTTTATTCATTCTTCTGCTATTTAAGAATAAATGAGACACGTCAAATATATATTGCAAAATAACAATTTAACTATAGGAATGGTTAAATTGTTAGGTATACCTATATCACGATAGAAAACCAGACTGAAATGCTGCGCTCCTAATCTATCTGCCATTGTTTGCAAATCGTCCCTTAATTCATATTCCGATACATTGTAACAATTGTGTTTAATTAGAAATTTTTTAAAAATGTTGTTGCACCAATGGGGATGTTCGACGGGAGTCCATTAAAAATTGTTTTTTGATAGTAAGCGATTTATTTTATTTATATGATGTTGTTTCTGTTTTAGTATCATAATTATAGACATCTGCATGACTTGAAAATTTACTTTTTTTTTGAAAATATACGTTAAAAGTTTATATATATATAAGGGGAATAAATTATGGACTTTAAACATTTCTTTGTAAGATTCACGGTAGTTCAGACCGAATATTATTCCTTTTTCCAATTGACAATATGTTTAAAAATATTTTTCAAGAAAAAAACGATTTTTGAAGCCTAATGCACGTATAATCCACTTGCTTCCCCGTAAAATTATAATCAAGAAGAGCACCCAGTAGATTGCGTTGATCAAATGATTTGATTATTAAAGACAAAATTATTGCCAGGTTGTTTTTTAAATTTATTATAAAATTCGGTGATAACTTCATGGTTAATAACTAAATTAGTTTTGAAACAACAATCAGAAAAAATATGCCGTTTACTTTTAAATTAAAAGAAATTGTGTTTCTGTCAGTTACAACAGTACTACAATCAGCTGCATATAGAGAGGCCTAACCATAATCAGTATAATAAGTAGTGATGTGCTTACATCGGTATCGGATTTTCGCGATCTAACATTCCCCAGTTTTCTATGAACGTGAACGGTCTAAAGTTTCTCTTTTAAATTGAGGTCCGCCGGCCGTCAGTAAGATTTTCAATAAAGGTGATCAAAATCGTATTGAATCAGGATCATGTTGTGGATGATATGCACCAAATAAGTTATGTTGGGATCTTCAAAGATTTTCAGATGTCTCCAATTTTACGTTTTTTGTTTTGCACTCAAAAAATAGATGCCGGGTAAGAGAAATATTTCTTCTAATATATATCATACCTTCTGCTACCTACCTACACTTTTAAGAGGCAGAACACTATATATTAAGAAACACGTACCAGATATTTAATGATATCTTCCTATTATGATTCATACTCACACACAAGAATAAAAGATTATGAGGAACTAAGAGGTAAGGAATAAAGGCAGTAAGAGAAAAGAATAATCAACTACATATAGGAAACAAAAAAATACGAAGAAATATGAAAATAAATTTAACTCATTAATACAGATGGAAGTGTAAACAGAAAAGGACTAGATCAACGTCAGGAGATAGTAGAAGAAGAAGTGGAAGAAGCCACTCAAATTTAAAAAATTAAAGTAGGAAAAACAAGTGAGGAAGGTGATATTACGGCAAATGATCAAATGATTAAGTGAAGAATTAAAAAAATTAATATGGAAGATATTGAAAGTACTAGAGCAGAAATAGAAAATACCAATGGAATGGAAATCAGTCTGATAATACCGATTTATGAGAAAGAGGAGCAGACCCAATCGAAAATTACAGGGCTCTATGTTTAGCGCAAATTACACATAAGAATACTAGAAAAACTAGTGAGAGTATTTGCCTTAAGTCCAGAAAGATAAACGGATAACAACATATAGATAATAAAGTATTCCATAGTATGCAGAATAAAAGAATTGGAAGAAGGGGAAGTATTCCGAATTGCAGCATTTGATACGGTAACCAGAAGAGAAATATGAAAAGGTGAAATAAATGTAATCAGAAGAATATATGAGAGAGTCAGGGTTAGAATACAAATTGAAAGAAATGCAAAAAGGAATAAAGCACTGGGACAATTTAAGCCTACTACTATTTGTAATAATCATGGATAAAGCAGCTAACGAATGAATCCGTACAGCGAACATCTCAACACAATAATCGAGTATAAAAACTTACAATTAATGAGAGTGAGTGGCCTACTACTGTGATGGTGATGTGGTCCTGATAGCAAACTCCAAAAACAAATCACAAAAACTAACGAACACCTGGATAAAAGAAATAGAAAACTTGAAGATGGAAGCTAACACAAAGCAACACTAAAGTAGTAAAGAAAAACCAAGACAATTAAGTTAACAGAGGGAGGCAAGATATTGGAAATGGTAACGCAATATGGTTACTTGGGGAGCATAGTAACAGAGGATAGGGAAATAACAAACAGAGAGAACAAATCGACGACAATATATTACTTATCTAGGAAGACAATATCAGGATCTAGAAATATAGACATGGATGCAAAAATAAAGATAGATAGTGCAATAACAATTCCCACAATAATCTGTACGGGTGAAAACTAGATACTACGAAAGAAAGATCAAGCAAATACGAAACACATAAGAAGAAAACAAAATGGGATAGGATAAAGAATGAAGGCATTAGACAATTGATGAAACGTAAGAAAAAGAAAACAACTAAATTGGTACGGTCATATGACAAGGATGGGTACGGATAGAATAACAAGAAAAATAGTGGAGGCAAGATATCCAAACCTGTATTCTGTATAACCAGTCAGTTGCAATACCATATCTCCGTAATTATGTTGACTACGTTTGTTTTAGTAAGCAGTTTGTTTTTGTTCTAAAAGTAAAGAAATACTTTATGTATACTGTTATCTATATCCGCTTTGTATACTACATTATGTAAATTTTCCTTGCTTTCATGTAAATACAATTTGACAAAAATGCGCTGCATGTATTCATATCCTTAAACTATCTTAAAATATATTATCTAGTATTATATTTTGTGGGTTTCCTTTTTCTGTCATAATTTGTTGTTTGTAATAATGTTGCTTCAAATATGCGGTATTACAGACTAAATGTCTTAAAACCGTCATTTCAAAAAGGCTATTCGCGAAATGTTTTGAATCATGTCTTCTTGTTTTTTTTACTTTGGTTTTTTCGTTGTTTTAAGAGTTTAGTTAACACAAGATGTTCCAGTCTATTATTCTACTTTATTTTAGTCATAACAAGTCATAAGAAGGTAAAGAAATATTTACTCCTTGTTAAACATTAAACTTTAATAAACCAATATTTAGACAGATTTTGGCATTTGTAGATATTAACATCAAAAAGAAAAATAAGTAGTTAAATGGATATTCTAAAATTTAAACAATAAATAAGAATATCTTCCTATAAACTCTAATTTGCTATAGTTGGTCTTCCAATAAGTTTAAAATATCATTTTAGTACACTATTACGTCCTATTTTTGGTGCAATTTTCCTTAAATGGAAAATTTTAAACTATGTCAGCTTAAAATTGCTTACCACTTCAAAAATGTTCACTTAGTATTTAAAATTCCATTTTATTAAGTACCGTGACATTTCCTTGAAAATTTTATACTTCATGAGAATGTCAACAGTGCTATTTCCTCTCTCATTGAGTATCACCGAAATAGTGTGAAATAGATTACATCTCATAATTATTTTTTTCTGAACATTGTACACTGCAAGATAATCTTTCCCAGGATTTATAAATTTCAGTGTAAGTTTATATTCTTGTACTTTGGGAGCTATATTGTAAGGTAATTTTATCTAGAAACCTTACAAGTATTTTTGTACAGAACTTTTACATATTAGGATAATTTTCACGAGAACTTATACCGTGACCGTTTTGGGATCCCCTGAGTACCGATAGCATTTTTTAGCGAGACTAGTGCCTATGTTTTATCCGGTAACATGATAAAAAATGTTACTGTGTTAGGACACATACATATGTCGATGTATCACTGGTGGTTTGATGCATATTGAATTCATTAACCGGAAGTATAACTACGCCGCTAATTTTGAAGTTTTTCAAATATTTTAAAAAATTGTTCCAATTTTTTTAGATTTGGTAAATTACTATTATTCTTTAAAGTGTTACAAATTATGATCTGTCGGTCATTCATGTCAAATAAAATAAATATTATTGATCACTTTATTTTTCGTTAATGGATTTACTTTATTCATGAACTAGGTAAAGACAAGATGATAGAATGTAATTAACTATATTATTATATAGTGTGGCAGGAAAGTAACAGATAAATTCATTATCTTTGTTAATATTTATTTTTTTGTAAAAATCTGGAAGGGGTATAACGGTTTCAATATTTTACTTTATACTACATCGTCGTCATATTGTTACGTCATTTGTTTTTAAAGTTATGACGTCCTCAAATGTTTTTTTAAGTGACAACTTTTTATTATTAATTGCAGTAGTACTTTCCATTCCGTGTTCAACAGTATAGAATTATCAATAAAAAGAATTGACAATAACAGTGTCAAAGTTCGCATACTAGAATAAAAAAATAAGTACAGAAATAACAGTTTTTATTTTATTATACTAGATGTTCAAAATGACGACCCTGTACCAGTTGATAATACCCAAGGCGATTATAAAAATTACCGCGTGGGTGAAAAATATTAAGAAAGTGAAAAAATATATGAGCTGGTAATTACAACCATTAAAATGTGAAATAAACCAAAAAATCGGGCGGTTTTAATATTATAAGGGTAAATTTGTACGGTTGTTATATAATTTTTAGGTTAAAACTTAGTTAACCCTAAATTTCAGGTAATATTCAACCATTTTTGGGTTATAGTTGCAGCTTGCAGAGGTAAAATTTCTGATTTCTTTTACATTGACGTAATTACAAAGAAAGTGTTATAAGAGGGTGTCTGTTTCACAACATTCGACCTTCTAATGCGCTATTTCTTTCTCGAGTAGCATCGAAGATCTCCAAATGTCTACTATTATTATGCTGATGCACATAATTTCGACGATTGGGATGTTTATTGAGGATTAACTGCTAAGAATTAGCTTCAATCAAATGTACGGCTCTATCGGAACAATTTAAAATCCAAAAAATAATTTGAAGTCATACTAGGTTATTTACGAAGTTGGCTTCTGAAAGTAACTAGAATATCTTCCTGACATTTTGGGGAGTACATTATCAATAAGGGTATATTCTCTAAAAATATTCAGAAACAAATGTACAATGGTGTATTGCAGAAGCACTCACTTTTCAAAATTAAAAAAAAATATATTTTCCAGAAATGTCTCTACTGGTTCCACCAATAGGTCTTTGGTTTTGCCATATCAATCACAACTGTGATCTTCCATTACTACTAGTAAGGCCCCTTCAGAACACTATTTTTTTAAGGATTTTGCCCTGTTTTTAAAGGTCTATTTAGAACAGCAAATATTTATGTATTACGTATTTATACGTATTTTATATATTTATGTATTAGCTTTGAAATTGTTAAAACTAAGTTTGATAACTGCGCGCTAATTTGAATACAATGCCAAATAAGAAACATTGATGTTTTGTACATACCTCTTAAAATTTTCAGAAAAAATTCGTTTCTCAAAGCTAGTGCGTCCTAGAACCATAGAACCATGTGTTATATCATCTAAATGACATTTAAGACAGCTAAACAAAAAAATCTTCTATCCCATTTGAAACGCGAAAGTTAATATCCGCCTTCAATGTAATCAAGAGCGCTATAAAATAAAAAGTATTTTTAAGAGATAAGTCTCTAGTCGTAATATCTCTCGCGAAAATTTCAAAAAGGTAATTTTAGTTACTTACGGATATGCATCTAAGAGACTGTCGTCCCGAATGAATCTGTATAGAATAAAGTGAACCTCTTCCAAGTTGGAGAATATTTGAAAACTTTTATTGACAGTACAACATTGTTTGTATATGTTTCGGATATATAAGACAAATTGTTATGGTTAGTATATTCTTATATATTGGATCTTTCAAATCATGTTCGTTTCAAGTGATATAAATTTTAAAATTAAATTTAGATATGTCTTATATTGGAATGGCGCAAAGGTTAATTTGTTTTTAATGAACGAGAATAAGTTAACCTTTAATTATCGTAGATTGATAAGTACCAAGGTTTCCATATTTTGCGGTTGGTAAGTATCAAACCTTGAAAACACTTTTGAAATAAGTCTGCTTCTCGCAATTCTTTACTAAAAAATACAGGAAACTGCTACCAGTTACGTCCCTACAGGCACATCTTTAGGTAAAGAATATAATCAATGCAGAAATTGTCAACTTACTATATTACATCCAGATGTGTAAAATATCTCCAAAGTCTTCATGTTATTACTGCTTTTACTAATTTTCATGAGGACCTTGGATGTTACACAACCGGATGTAATATAACAGGTTAACAACTTTCGTATTGATTATATCCTTTGGACACGAAACGAGTAGCAGTTTCCTCTGTCTTTTAATAAAGAATAGTGAGAAGTTGACTTATTTTTT
Source organism: Marronus borbonicus (assembly GCA_902655005.2). Lineage (NCBI taxonomy): Eukaryota > Metazoa > Arthropoda > Insecta > Coleoptera > Scarabaeidae > Marronus > Marronus borbonicus. The sequence continues at coordinate 20,027,686 of LR737384.1, forward strand.
CTATTACCCCCCTATTCACACAAAAACATTGGGGATGATTAAAAACATATTTCTTGTGCGTAATTTTATGGCCTGTGCTAAGATATTTTTTTTTGCATTCCGAAAATTCCGATTCCGAATTGCATTCCGAAGTAATTTCATTTCTAGAGCCTTAGAAATCCTATTTTCACAATGCCTATTCAATTTGCCGCCATGTATTTACCAATAGAGCTACAAATCCGTTTACATTATCGATTTTCGGAAGTTCGGAAATTTTCCTTTTTTTTTGATTAACGTCCAAAGTAACATCAGCAATTCTATGGGAAGATCCCGAATCGCTGCTGAAAATTCAAAAAAATATTCGTAGCCAAGAAGAAAAATCCATACGCCTGCTAAAAGTTAACGAAAAAGCTGAAGCTTTTGTGCTCGCTCGAGAACTTTCATGGCTCCTCCTACGCCGCAAAGGACCTACCTTCCAGTGACGCAGATGCGCACGCAATATTCCAACTAGGTCACCTAGCATGACCTCTACGCCGAGCTGTCGGTCCAGCGTTTAGACATCGTACAGCATCCAGAAGCACGAGCTTTCAACATGAACACATCGAACTACAAGCTTGGTGCTAACATAGCACAACTAAGATGTACAGGTGAGACTATAATATCTACTTGAATCTTATTTCTTATTTATTTTTCCTGCTGCATTTTAACATTATGATTAGAGATAACCACGGCAGGTGCAATTATTACTTTTTTGCAGCGACTAGACAGACTCGTGTTTATTCGTTTCATGAGAGGGGGTTCGTGTTGCCTACTGGTTTCCCCAAAGGTCGACCAAACACGAATCTGTCTAGTCGCTGCAAAAAGTAGTAATTCACCTGCCACTGTCATCTCTAATTATGATCTATAGTCTAGAAGCTCAATATCTTGGCATGTACAAATTTGATAGATATTTTGATAGATGAAATTTCCTCTTCTTCAGCATTAGCTTTATAAATGTTTTAACATTATGAATTATTTGAATTGCTATTTATAGTTATGGTTAAATATCAAAGGTTTTATACAAGGTGTTTCAAAATAGGTGTGATTCATTTAAGCTAAATATATGTTGATTGATCGATATGGTGAAGTCTAGATTTTTGGAATTTCTTATAAATCCATCATGAACGCAAAAGCCAGTTGGTGCAGCAGTTGGCGATTTTAATGAATCACATTCCTGTTTGGAAAAATTCATGGCTGAAACAAAGTTCAGGAGAATACAAACCTTTTTTTTTTAATTTAAAGAGCAAGAGCATTTACAATTTGTTATTATTTTTTTTGCCACTAATGCCTTGAAATTAATTTATTTCTTGTCACGAACTATTGCTGGATAAGACAGTTATCTAATAGCTTAGTGAGATCTAACTGATAACGTATAATTTTGTGAAATTACTCGCAAGAGTACAAATTAATGATATTTTTTGGAAACGGAATCTACAATATATTGTGGATCAATCCTAATACTTAGGGTTGACAAATTTTCTGCGCGAAGAAAATATAGCTTACCTTTATAATTTAGCTGCGTTTTATTAGAAAAGAGATCGGTTTTATGATTTTTCTCAAATAACTCGGAAATTGTTTGATTTTAATTTAGGTATGGAAACTAGGATCTGGCATTTAAGAAAGAATTACTTTCCTAGAAAAATATGTTCAAGTTTGAGCGCACTGGATTTTCGCAACATCTTGTATAGTATTTCGATATCTATTTATAACTACAAACGGCTAGGTCTATGAAATGTCACTACTTACTTGCACAGCTAATGCCAACGAAAGGATACTGATGTTCAAACTGAAGAGTGTATCTCTCAAAATTTTCAAAAGAAATTAATTTCTTAAAGTTAGTACATCCTAGAGCTATAATATGCTATATGATTTAACTTATAATCTATATATATAATAATAATAATAATAAGCTTATAATCCGTCATATACGGGCGTTCTACTTAGAACAAGGAGATTAATATCGGCTTTCTTTTTAATCAGGAGTTCCATGAAATTATCAATAATTTTAGAAAATAGATCCTCATTTGTAATATTATCCGCCAGAGTTTCAAAAAGACATTTCAATTTCTTTCAGATTACGACTAGTAAGTAAACTTTTCCACTTTCCGTGCGTTTCACAAAATTAACAGAGACTAGACAGACTTGTGTTTTTTCAACTCTTAGGAAAACCTGTAGGCAACATGAATCCATTCTCATGAGACGAATAAACATGAGTCTGTCTAGTCTCTGTTAATTTCGTAAAGCGCCCGGGAAGTGGCGAACTTTACTAATAAGTTATTTGCATAAATAACCATAAATTAAGGATTTCACAAAGAATCTAGTGTAAAGTCAAGTTTATAATTAAAAGCTAAACCTATTCGACTAAATGGTCGTTTGACTATTGTCTATTTAGTTTGCAAGTTGTAAGGACAGACTTTTGAGGATGGTAGAGAACTGCCTTGTAAAAATTTCTTCTTAATATTTTTTCGAAAGAAAATTATTTTGACTACTATTAGTGTTAGTATTAGTATTTTTGGGCAATGGCACAAATGCCTTTTTTTATTACTATAAAATCACATAAGTTAGCAGAGATAGTTATTTTTACTAAGGTGACTGCAAAATGTTATTAACCGAAAATAGCTTTACTTTAATCCATTATAAATTCATAACTTTAAGTATACAAAATTTGTTGGTAATGATTTTTACAATTACAAGCTTAGTAACAAAGAGTTATATATATATGTATTAGAAGATTTAGCAATATAATTCAATCCATTACAATGATAGATTTAACTTTGGTGTAAAACAATTCTGAAGAAAACATTCCTACTAAAAGCTGTTTAAAAGAGCGTCTGTCACTTTTAGAGAACTCTGTATGGTGTAGTTCGACTGTGTGCGAGAAATTTTGATACTAGTTGCCAATACGGCTTAATGACATGCTTCACATTCGTGCGCTAAAATGGTTTTATTCAAATGTAATAAGGCTAACGTGTGGAAAATTGTGTGAAAATTAACAGCCACGCTATTATAAAATATTTTATTCGAACCTATACGTAACTGTTGTTTACACGGTGTCTAAAATTAAAACAACTGAATGACTTGTTTCTCATATATTCGTAAGAATACCTTTTAAACATTTTGAAAAGGAAAATATTTTTGGGTGAGATCTATCGTCATACAATAAACCTGGTATTAAAAATAAACATGCAATAGGTATTCGTACTTCCATAGCGCTCAGTTTTTTAATAGAACATCCTATATATTATTACGTATTTTTCTTGTACACCTTCAATTAATGTCAACTTTCTTCAGTATTCTTTATACATCTATCTTCACTTTTGAAATAAACGAGATAATTTTGGATTTCTGAGAAATTCCGCTGCTTTTTAATGATCCGCATAAGCGTCTTCCTCGCTAAAGCAGTGATTCAAATTTTAGTCGATTGAGTATTTCTTGGACTCTTGGACAATTTATCGAAAGATTTTTATATCAACTGGTGTCTAAAGAAGGCTATCGAAATTATTGCCATGTTCGAGTCATACTATTTCCTGTATATTTTTCCAGAATTTGATTTGAATAAGCCGTTCTCTAAGTTTTTTTCTGAACATTTCCCTATACCTGAGATGTAGGTATTGTGCTTTAGTAAATCAAATATAAAGCTATACAGATAGGTTTTTTCATTTAAAAACGTAGTGTTGCGATGAAATACCTGCTAGAAATTCTTGTTATGCTAAAAATTTTCATTAAAACTCTAGGTAAATTTTTTGGTATAATTCCAGTATCCACTCGAGTAACCATATATATTGCCTAGAAGCATAAAATGAATAAATCTATTTATTGTAGATTAGCACACTATGCTTTTTCGGCAATAAAAGAGAATAGAATAAGAACATAATGAAAATTATAAACAGAAATGTTGAATCAATGTGTGAAGAAACTTTTTCAATAAATTGCTTAACTCAACATGTAAGCTGGACATCATACAAAATATTACTTTTGAAATGATATTACCCTCAAATGTTTAGCAAAATACAAAGAATTGCATTACAGTGTGTATGCAGGAAATGGTGATCACTACGAGTAGATGTTGACAGACATAAACTAATCTAGACAGTTTCATTATGTAATTTAAAGAAGGACGCACTTCAGGTGTATGGAAATTTCAAACAAAATAAAAGCATTAATTAAACAAAAAAATGTATTTAGATATAATTCAAATACACTGCTCAAAACAATTAGGGGATATTTGGAAAAAGTGGTAAAAATAAATAAATAATGAATGTAGCTTCTCGCAAATATTTTTATATTTTTATATTTAACTACAACGCTTTTAAATAAGAAACCGAACGCATTGACAAGTTTGAACTTGATTGTGTACATTATAAAGCTACGAAGGCACTAGAGTGAATAAATATCATTAAATGAATACACAATTATGAGACTTTATAAGAAGTTTTATTGATAAAATAACGAAAAATCCATTGTTAATAATGTGTATGATCTCCACAAACGGCAATAAAGGTTTGACATCTCATCGGCATTGATCGAATCAAGACATCAAAAAATTCTTGTGGAAGATTATTCCATTCCTCTATCAGAGCTTTTTGAAGTTTCCGAATTGTACGCGGCGGCATATTTCTTGCCGCAGCACGTCTTTCTAAAGCATCCCAAGCATGTTCGATAGAATTACCATCAGGAGAATTTGCTGGCCAGTCCATTCTATTGATTCTCAATTGTTCAATCCAGTTCTTCACGATGTTTGCCCGATGTGGACGAGCATTGTCATTCATTAAAATGAATCTTTTACCCATAGCACCAGCGTACGAAAGAACAATGGGTCTACAAATTTTATCCAGAGACCTCTGAGCAGTCAGGTTGCCATTCTGTATCACATAAAGGTCTGTGTGCTCTCTTGCGTTTATCCCAGCCCGTACCATTACACTCCCACCTTCATATTGCGGTCTTTCTCGAACAAATTGTGGCTGATTACGTGTGCCAGGTTCACGCCAAATTAAAATACGCCTATTATCTGGATTTAGGGCGAATCTGGAATCGTCGCAAAACAATACTTGTGCCCAGTCATTGTGATTCCAATTTCTATGTTGCTCGGCCGCTTCGGGACCTTTTATGAAGAGCAGTTAGTGGAACGCATACTAGGGGGTTTTCGAGCATACATGCCAAGATTGTGAAGACGATTTCTTATTGTTTGAGTTGACACTACTCTTACCGTTGCAACGGAAAGCTCACTTCTAAGCGTTGCGTTATGAGTGCGGTATCTACGTGCAAATACTGTTAGGTATCGATCATCTCTTGGTGTTGTAGATGCTGGGCGTCCTTGTCCTCGTCTTCTCTGAACATCTCCAGTTTCTAAAAGCCGATTCCTCAAACGCGAAACTGCAAAAACCAGCAACAGCTTGCTGTCTCTGTCCACCCTATCGCTCTCCAAGCCTGTGCATGAGTCAAATCACGTTGCCTTTCCATTATTACCCGTAATTACGGTAAAAAATTTGCTATGATACGGAAAATGGTAAAATCTACTGTAGTCGAGATCGCTGGGATACGCGCTTGTATACCCTCAAGCTGTGGGCGGTTCGCACTGAAGCACTGTACAAGTTAAAACTTGTCAAAGCAAGCTGTTTCTTGTTTAAAAACGTTATAGTTGCAATATAAAAATATTTGCATGTCTTATATTATTTATTTATTTATTTTGTTACTATTTTTGTAAATATCCTCTAATTGTTTTGAGCAGTGTATTTAGATATAATCTCGAAAATTCCACGAAATACCCAATCCAATAGAATTCAAATTTCCACATTTGTGTTTGAGGTATTTAATATATCGGACGTTAAAGAAAAAATAACATTTCTCAAATTATCTTAACTACCTAGAACTAAGCTAGATAAGTATAGGGAATGTTGAAGAAAACGAACATGCTAGGGTAGTCCGAAAAGTTTCCAGCCTAACACGCGGATAACGGATAACGGAAACAAGTATTTTTTTTTATCAAATAAAGTTTTATTTCTTAATATAGTCTCGGTGTAAGACTATACCGTTTTCGTAGTGATGTCCCAACCTCTGTAATAAAAATAGTAACTGGCATCTACGAAATAGAGGTTTACGTATGCGATGCCTCTTCATTCGTTAGGAGGTAAATCTGGTCAGTAGGGTGGATGGTCTATCAGTTTGAACCTCACTTGATGAATTTTTGGCCGGGAGGCCACTGGAGCGTGAGACAGTGTTTTTTTGGTAAAACAACACCTATCTCTGCCCTCAGCTTGTTAAAAAATTATAGTCGATTAACACAACTGGTTGATGGAACAGTCTTCGCCTTTTCCGGAGGCGATCTACCGTTCGCAGTCCACTGTTCCGATTATGCCTTGGTCTCAGTAGTGTACCGGTGTATTCAAGATTTATCTATAGTTACTAATCATTGCTAAAACTTCGACTTATTTCGCTTAAACTGCAGGAAAAAAATTGATATTTGCTTGATTTTGCCGAAGTAATTAAATTTAATTAATGGAATAAAAATCTCATTCAGAATCCTACCGGGGTCAATTAAATTTTTATCTATCGATTTTTCAGTATTCACCGAGGGAAGCCATATATATATTCTTGCTTAACAGGGCTTTGGAAATGTTCATTTGAAAGTATTTTTGGTCTTGAGTGAGCATACGTGTCTCAACAAGCGAGTATTGGTTAACGAGATGCTCACAGTCTTTGATATCTCTCTAACCTTAATTCGACGGTCGTCTAGCAATGGTTACAGCTTTTAGCCATCCCTAACGCCCATCGTCAACCCAGCGAGTACGACGACCTTTAAATTTAGTTGTCCAAAATTTCACTGGGGCAAAAGATGGTGTAGAATTCCCGTAAACAACGCTCATCTCGTCTTCGGTTTGCGTGGTCATATAGCCCATCAACTGCAAGAATTTAATAAGGGCTCGATATTCGATTTTATTTACAGAAAGGCTAATCGACTAAAATAAGCTACTGCTAAACAATATCTGAGTGTCTAGTACGAAATTTTCAAAAGTATCTTCTAACGCATGCAATTATATTACCACAATATTTTTGACGAATAATACTATCTTCACGTTGAGGCTTGAAACTAGTCAGACTACCCTCGTGTATTGAAGAATTACATTCCACAGAATCCAATAATACAATAATATACTGCATGTTACATTTAAAAAACCAAACTTCTATCGTGCGCAGCGAAAGCTGCATCCTGCATATTTAACTGTAATTGTGTGGAACTTGTTTGAATAAAATTTTTATCTGAATTCTACAATATGCTTTGTGGCACTCTTTCCCTACTCTAAATAGTAGATTGATCGTCAAAGCTGGTCAAGCCGTACGGGATGATTCACACGCAGTTGGCAAATTTGAATGAAATGCGTTATTTTTGTCCCTTTTATAGACGTGCCATGCAATGGGTTCTATCGTTCTGGTTTCAGAATCTATGGGTACTTATTTACAATATTTTTGAAGAGTTGAAAGTCGCTATCAAGTTTTCGGCTGTAAAGCTGTTTCTTCTTGACGTTAGTATTTCTTTAAATTGAGAAAAAAACTAAATGCAGATATCATATGTATATGCTAAAAATCTGAACCTACGAGTAATTAGAAAGACAAGCAGAAAAATATAAAACAGCGAAGTGCATACAAATAGAATTCGCCTTCCACTATCTATGCGAGACTGAATTTGTGCACTTTTATTTACTACCGATAAGTCCAAACGAACGACGGTGCCAGCAATGACATGTTTCCGTACGGCTTGACCAGGTTCCTTGATCATGCATTAAATTTTTATTCTGAGGTAAATTTGGGTTCAACAACACCTTAGTTCAGACAAGAAAGTTCCAACAATTCGCTAATTTAATCCGTGCATTTTCCATAGAAGCAAAAGTAATTATGGTGAGCCGAAAAGTTGACATTACGTAATGAATGTCACCTGTAACATATTAGGTCGGAAATTTTCTGTTAGAGAAACAAATGTTGTTTTGGGTTTTAGATTTTATTGTAATAATAAAAGATATGCAAATTCACATTTTTCTTTTTCGGTAAAGACTGAAAGAGGAAAGTTGCTCGAGGAATTTTGCTAATTTTTATCCATTATTATTTTCCGCATTATTTTTTTAACGTTCAGTACAAATGTACAATACATACTGCAATACATTTCACATTTTCTAGTGAAGTTATTTTAAATTTCAGCCAATTGCAATAGTTATATCTCGGTGTGTCACAGCAACTTACTACAAGGAAAAATATGATCGTTATCCTGTTGCCTTAACTCACAATCAGTAATTACCCTTTAATTAATTCTGGAGATAAGAGTTTTATCGTAAAGCCTTTTGTAGACAAATTATTCCTGTCGTTACTTAAAAATTAAAAATACTTCATGTATAAAAAATTTTGAACTAAAAGGAGGAAAGCATTGTGTTAGAGCTTGAAAAGGAGCCCATATCCAACAGTATGAATGTTTGCTCTTGCAGCGAATAGCTCCAACGATGCGGATATAATTTTCTGTCGGGTACGTTTTCGTAATCTTTTGATGACTCTTTTGTAAATAAAACTCGCTCAGATTGAACATCTGCGGGGAGTGATCTTCTCTTTTTAATTAGATGAATGAATTTATGCTAAAATGTTGGAAGATTTTACTCTTGTAATCACAGTACATACCTGCATTCCTAATTTCAAATTATCCTTCAAGAAGTAGTTATTACTGAAAAATAACGTAACAACAAGGATCAACGATAAAAAATTTAATGACGACATTACAGCACGCTACCCAGTACGCGGGCAGAATGAAAATTTTCCAGCCTAACACGGAAACAAGATTTCTTTTAGCAAAACCAGTTTTATTTTTCTCAACGAAAGTATACACTTGTTTTAGCGATGCACCTATCTCTTGGCATCTTGTTATGCAAAATAGGCATTTACGAATGCGATGGCCTCTTCATTTGATGAAAGTCTCTGTCTCCAAGCGAAACGGAGCCTAAGAAATAGAAAAAGTTGCTGAGGGCGAGAGCTCTATAATTATCCCAAAAAACAGTCACCATCTCTTTTCCGTTCGATGAAACTGTCTTCGCCTTGTTCTTAGCCGATTCACCTTTCGTAGTCTTCTGTGCCTTCAGGTGTATACCACTGCATTCAAGTTTCATCTACGACTTTGGCTTTGAAAATGTTCATTCGAATGCGTTTTTGATTTTAAGTAAGGTTAGCTTTCTCATGCCCAAATCTTCACTCATTGTATGATAACACGTTTTTTCAAATTGTCCACAGCCTCTGCTACTTCTCTAACCTCAATTCGATGGTCGTTTAGAACCATGTGAACTTTTGCGATAGTAACGGTAGTGGTTGTAGTTTGTGGCTGTTTCGAACATTGCAATCAAACTGGTACGACCACGTTCAAATTCAGCTGATCAAAATTTCACTGTGCCAAATTATGGTACAGAGTCCCCGTAAACGGCGTCCGTCTCGACTTTAATTTGCGTAGGCGCCTTGCAAGAACTTAAAGGTTCGATATTCGATTTTTTCAATTCTTATAGAGATCGTCTGATACAAACAACTACGGTACGTTCAATATGGTTGAACTTATCAAAGGTACCGTTCGGCGCATGAGCCCTTATATTACCAGAATGTTTCTGACGCCACGTTGAGGCTTGAAAGCTTTCAGGCTACTATTGTAAAATAGTATATCGATATTATGACAAAGAATAAATGTGAAGCAACGTTCTCTAATTTGTTACGCATATCTTTAGTAGGTCCTAACATATTCTCTCCCATCCCCACTAACTTCTTAACGAGTTAAGCTACTCATATCTATTTGTTATAAATGAATTTTTGGTGTTTACTTTGTTACTTGTTATTTGTTTGCTTTATCGAACGTTATTGCAATAAATTCGTTCTTATGATTTTGCGCACTTTTCCAGCCAATTTTGCAAAAAGTAAGGATAGATTGCCAAAACCTTTACTCTTGCATATTGTGATATTTTTTTATTTAACAAATGCGGTACTATTAAATTCGTCTTTCCATAGCTTTTGGAAAAACGCAAAACGCAGTCTTTCATGTAGAATAAGAAAGTTAGCGTCATTCCCAGCGACAACAAATATACAATTAAACTGTCAGTTACAACAAAAATTTGTTAACAAAAAGTGAAATCGGATGTCTTTTTTTTATAAAAATGCTATCTTCTGTTGTTTAATAGTTAGTTGGGGAGGAGGGTGGGCATACTTTGGATAAGATAAAGACTAGTGGTCAATATATGTTGTTGTTCCGAGGTTGTTGCTTTCTTTAAAAGAATTTACGTTTTCGAGTAGAAACCGCGACGTAATTGCTTCAGTCTGCTGACGTTTCGCTCTCATGTTGCATGGTTGCATGGAGGTTCTTCTGGGCTGCTGCATGCTGTGTGAGTCATTCTTCTAACAGCAGCGGCACACATGCACCAATGAAGCGTTCTGTGATATACATCTTAGTAAGTCTGAGGGAGTCTTTCACATGTGCAGTTTTCCAGAGTGCTCATTACTCACACCGTCTCGTGGTTAACCAATCCCAGAGAACTGCTCGGTTGATGTCGCTAACTTCTAAAGGACAGGAATATGTTTCTTGGCATTTGAAGGCGCTAAGAAATGACTAGTTCGTCGTTTCGAAGTGAAGAGTTAAAATACTCTCGGAACCACGTTGATGTCGACAGGCAGAAACATGTCTGTGGGTAGGGAATTTTTTCTCCTTACACTGCGTTTGCCGTAAATGATTCCATTGGTATTCATGGAGGAAGCTATTTCAGTACTATTTTTTTAAGATGTCAGAAACCGAATTTGGGTTTGTTTGGTGCACAAAAGCACTTGAACAAATATTAGGGTTGCTGAATTGTGCCCACGGAATGAATATCTTTAATATTTAGGAAAACAGATGCAGCATTCTATTTACCAACAACTTTTGAAGCTAAAAGTTTCTCCGAGTTATTTCATACTTCCATGATATACTAAGGTACGATCTAACATTCTATAGGTGAAATTTATCAAATTCTGAAAAATTGTACAAAAAGAAACTTGCGATACGCTGCCAAAACTCCGACAAAAATCTAACAACAAAATTTGGGTGGCCACTCTAACATGTACATTTCAGATATCGGGAGCTAAACAAACATTGACATTTCGCAAAATTCTTAAATAATCTTAGTTATCAGCAGCAACATAAGAATAGGAATAAGGAGATGTTGAAGAGAGTTATGTAAAAACGCATTAATATATAGTTGTATTCAATTTGAAAAAGCAAACTTGCATCGGGTGCAACGAAAATTCGTTCACATCGTTAACTCCGCTCCATGTCGTTGATTTTTAATTGTCAATAAACACCAGGGTGTATTTTTCCTTGTTAGCGTAAAAGTGTTAAAGAATATAACAGTATATGGAGTCGGGAATGGTAGGGGTAAGAACGGGATAGTACGAGAAGAGATGTTGAGAAGAGTGATTCTATTCTATTGTATTTAATGCCATATATGTTGCTTTATTTACAAATATTGTTAAAACTTAACGTGTTGGCTTTTCACTGTAATACTTTGAGAAAGCCATAGATCCCGTGCCAGTCATTTTGTATGTAAAAATACTAGAGAATGAGACATCTTCTATTTCTTTTATGTTATAATAATTGCCCCATAACGTTCATCAACGTCGAAAGAAACTTGCTATTCCATATACTCATCATAATCTATTATAAATCTGGTAAAAATTACTACGAACTGGAACATTATTAACGCTACATTTGTAGAGTAGGAAATATTGGAAGATAATTAGTTGCACAGGAATTAGTTCATAACAAATGTAAATCATCTTGTATTTTCTCAAAACGCTACCTTTTGTTAGCATGTGCGGGCGAAATACCTTGGGACTTCACTGTATGCATTTCCTATACTAAATTTATTTTTATATCCATATTCCCTTTGAAGCTCCGTGTTTCGATAACGAAAAGATTGATGATCTACATTCTATGGTCTGTTTATTCACCATAATCCCTAAAATTTATGATCGCCGTGTTCGCCACAATATTTTATAGCTAATCGTCCCCTTGAAACTTCTCAGATCGTATTTAATCCTGATATATTTTTCGAATATGGAAACTGAATCGATGCGGTTTAATTTACACGAAAAAAAAATTTTTTATATCGTACATTACTATATTTATTTAAACCTAGTACGTTTTTCATTTTTTCCTTTCAGTGCGCCTGTAATCAATTGCGTATTTACACATTGTTGGCTGATAAATGGTGAAAAAAGCACCCGAGGGGCTTTTAATTAAAGCCAGACTCACCCCTCATAGCTGAAACTTCTCTCCTGCTATTGTGCGTTGGGGTGAACACAGCTGTAGTTTTATGCTCTTTATAAGAATAAATCAAAACTTTAATTAAAATGTTTTCGGACAAATTTCAATATATTAGGTGCACATGCACATATGTTACAGCTTTCATTATACAAGAGGAATCAGCTTCGTTCTATATACAAATAAGTAATAACCATTGTCGTAAAAATTCCGAAGCATGTGAAGTTACATTTTCCATTTTCTCTTGCATAGGGTTAGAACTATTTTATGTAGGTACATTTGCTCTGCACAGCGTGTTCATTCTACTTTCTAAAACATTAAAAATCTAGATCTGGAATCAAAAAAATGAAAAGCATTTAAAAAGGTTTTGAAGCTCGCTCCTTTGTTTGCTAAGCGAATCCCTCTTGACAACTTTAGTTCGGTTGGTTTTCATTCATTATTTATCCTTTATTCTGGCCCTCACTAACAGTGTCAAGGTTTTCGGAAAAATTAGAGTTTGACGTTTTATATTTTCCAATGCTGGCGTTAGAGGTGCCCTTCGAACTTTCCTTCTTCACGAGGTAAATGGAAAAAAGATGGTCCAAATCTTACAAAACTCTTTTAATAAATAGCTACTGGTTTTGAACTATATACAGCTCATCTTCAAGCGAGAGTTATAAATCAGATAAAAAACGGTGGGATTAATAAAATTATATCATAAATCGACAATTCTTCAAGCTCGAAACCGGCAGCTATTTGTTAGAGTTTTGCGTAATTTACATTTCTTCCATTATGAATGACTCACACAGAGTCAACATGGATTCTTTCTTCGTCGAGCGTAAAACATAAACTCAGCTGGCCAACTCGTGGCATTTACGCAGAGCTAAATACCTTATCCAAAAGCATTCCAGAGATTTTTAGGTCACCATAAATTTTCTATTGATGATCCTACGTACGATTAATTTTATAACAACAAAACGTTCAAGCTATTACGGATTTCCGTAAGGTCTGTTTTCATTATATAACAAAGTAAAATTAGTTTAACAATAGGAGTAGCGCAAAATTATTTGCAATATTCCGCGGTATTTCTTAAAATAAAAATATTAAATGAAATATTGACAACTGACATCCCGGTTTACTTTATCGTGTCATAATCTTAATTTATCTGTAAATAACATGTTAACAATTTATTTTGTAATGGGTGGAATGACACGGAAGCTTTATATATTGGCAGTTTCTGCCATAATCATATCATGACGAACAAATTTTAAAATAATTTAAGATGTTTGCTGGTACGTCCCATCAACAAACAAAACAAATAACGAGACTATTTAAATTCAATTTGGGAAATCACGATCCTGATTCCTTTTCTTATATACAGGAATTGATTTTTTATTTGTTTAATGGTTTACTGAAAATTAGTGGAAGCAACTCAAGTGTGTCAAATATTTCGAGAAACATTTGAAGCACTGTGGATCATACTACAGCCTCTCTACTATATATCAAATACGCAATCTTCTAATTGTATAGGTGCAATAGAATGCATGCACGTTCATTTAAAACAACCTAACAAATCTACCTATTTATTATATAATTAAAACAAAATTTGTATGTAAAATAGTTAATAATGTGTAATGAATAGAAAATTCCAAGTTGCATGGGAACAATTTAAATAAATATCCCCCTAGCAAGTTATAAGCGTGAGGTTACAAGTTACATTTGTACACAGTTGTATTGTAAAACACCTGTAAACCTTTTTCTAGAGCAAGCATTATGTTTCCAAACATATCCCACTCAGAATTTTCAATTTATGGATACTTCTTGCGAAAAGCACCGCAGCCAAATTTTAAAGCTAATATCATATACTTCTACCTTATGAAGCACTACGATTTCACATTTACTGATACAAAACAAATTAGTCTTGCTTCAACTATATACAAAACGCACATTTAAACTTTCCTTTTATATAAATGAATGTATAAAGTTGTATACACCATCTGAAATAATCATTTTCGTCATTCACTCTAATGCCCTCGTACTTGGTAAATGTACTATTTCATTTACGTATTCATACATTTTTGGGTCCAAGAAATACAGATTTAAAACAAGCGCTTAACTTTGCATCTTTGTATTCTGCGTGATACTTTACAATAAATGGTAATTCACTAATTCAGGGAATACCAATGGTACATAGTTGAATGAAATGTTGAAATCACCAGGAACACTACTGAAACATTTCACTATTACCCCTTACCACAAACACTGAGTTCAGTATTGCTGCTGAAGATGATAGCTTAGCTATCGAAACGTACGTTCAGTGTCAGTGAAGTGTTTGTGGTAAAGGGTAATAGGGAAGTGTTTCAGTGTTCCAGTGCCACAGTATTCGAGTACGTGATTTAACACTACTGACGCTTCATTTCCTAGGTGAATTTGAGCCTAAGGTACAATCCCATGCTACTTCCAGCAGGATTATTGCTATATAAATATATATATTTGATTTTTTTTTTACCTTTGTAGCTGATTAGGAACTAAATCTTTATTTGTTGTTTCTTTGTTTACTACAGTTTTACTTCTATATCGTGTATGTCGAATAATTCTGTCCGTTCGTTATTCCTGCAAGTAATTATAGTACAGCATCAATAAAAATATCCGCAAGATATTATCGTCAAAATTAAAGTATAGAAAAAATTGTACTTAGTGGCAAGACCTCTATCGACGTATCACGAACAAAACAACATACTAGTATTCATTTGAGTACGCATAAAGACGCTTAAAGACAGAACGAAAAAGGGAGGAATACTTGAAAATGTTAACAAATTAACGAAGCGTCGCCAAATACGAACAATACAATATACAAACCTAACATAAAGAGTTTCTCTTTAAACAGACAAAAACAATTTAGTTTTTAATATAAATATAAACATAATTACATCAAATATTTTTAAATCTTCTTGATGAGCTTCTGTGATAGTTTCGAAATCCATTTGTATCTGATACAGGTGATATTTTATTACAGGAAAATTAAAAGTTCAAAATTAATTAAGAGAAAATCATAACCTTAAAAGTACGTATAGAAATTTGCGTGAGTTTGATAAAGAGACATGAATTTGGCAGTCGTTTACCGCTACTTGCGACTATTGTTCGGCTATATTGATACAGTACTGTAGTAGCATAATAGCTAAAGGTATGTATAGTTTCACAGTGCACTAATTCTTAATTTTGCGGTACACCGCTATGAGAACGATCGTATTTAATAATTAATTAACAATTAATTAGAAAACAATTATAATTACATACACATTATAAGACATGAATTGAAAATATAAAAATTTACTTAAATGTATCCATTCTTTTTAATATTTATAATTTAGAAAAATTGTACATGTGCTTCGACAGAATTTATTGGAACGACTAACGTTACAATGTCTAAATATTAAGGAAAATTATATATTGAAATCTATCTTAGCTGTTAAAAAAAGGGTTACTGGCACTGAAGTAAAAAAAGACAAATATATACTGTTCCAGAATATTGAAGGATAGATATGCTTGATATACAAAGTTATCCAAAAGAAAAATAAATATATTTGAAGTTAATGAAGTAGATCTGCATAAATGCAGTTTAAATTTTCAATGTCCTTCGTATAATTGATGGAATCAAGATGCTTATTAATATATAACACGTTACTAAGAAGCAACGTTTAGAATAATTTTATTCAATGTCAAAAATTTTAGAAGGAACACCGTTTACTTTCAGTTTCTAAATTTTCTAAATTTTAGTTTCTTATTATAGCTACTAAATACATCCAAAGTAATTTGGATTTTGTCAAAGCGTAAAGCAACCAGAAACTCGTCTATATATTGAAGATAAATAAGGAAAATCAACATCAATTAAATCTTTAATGTGACATAATAAAACATCTGATTCATTCAACTGATACAACCACCCATAGGGCAATAAACTTTTTGAGAAAAAATTGATTGTTAAAGGAGAAATAAGTTGAAATGAATATAAAGGTTAATATTTATGAAAAAGGAGGTGAGATAATGTTGTTTGTTATAATAGTAAGTACTAAATTAAGCGGGGTGTTCTTGAAAAGAGATACAAAGTTAAAAGAAGCCTATACGAAACCAGTAGATAGTTGAAAATTATTAATTTTAGAAGCAAGCTGGAAACTGTCTCTGACCCTGAAAGTGTTAAAGTCTTTAAAGACAAGATCTATAATTTTTGCAACAGATGTAGAAAGTTGTTCGGTTGGTGAATTGATTTAAGAAATAATTAGTCTAAAGGGATAATTAACTTTATGAACTTTAACGAGACCATATCTCGATGCGACCTATGTGGCCATCTTGATGAACTTGGTAATTAAAGAATTATTTAATCCGATAAATTTAGGTGTAGGGTACCTAGATAAGGGAGAATATGTTGTTTAAAGCAATGATGATATCACCTTTGTCAGAGGACCAATATTCGCTGGGTTCTGAAAAAAACTTAACCCTTTTTTCGATCATACAGCTGAAAACGAGAATCCACGGATTCTCGAAAGAGCTGTCCCGGATTAATTAATAAAACTTGTGTAGTGCGGAGTGTGCCGATACTTATGTGTTGCTTGACATATTATAACAAGTCACGATCACAAAGCACGGGCACGAGTACGTACAAACCTTCACAATTTGACACTTATTCTTTTGGAACTGCGTATGGTAGAACAGAAACAAGATAACAACAAATAAAGGTTGAAACTTAGAGCAAATGCTGTTTTTAGTATGTAACGATTGAAATTGAATGTATAAAGTAAAGGTTGTCTCATTCGATTACATTTCTTGTATAACATCAATTACATATTACCTCAAAAATTGTCCATAATTTATTTTAGTTTAGTAGTAGGAACGTGACCCTTTTCGAAAAAGAAAACTACTGCAGTGTTAATGCACCAACAAATACAAACAGGCATTTAATCTCGTAGCACTTAATAGATGTAGGCTGCTTAGTTTATGAATTATTATATTTACAGAAGCTTTACAACCATAAATATTTCATGGAGGATATTATTTAAGATATCTTTAGGAGAAAATAGTAAGATTTACTAAATTATTTTTTATATCTCTTACTATACCAATGGCTAAAATTTAATGCTAGGATACTAGCCTAACTACCAACTAATTTATTTGACCTATTTAAATTTTTCAAATTCGCGAGATTTAATAAACAATTTTCGCAAGTATACTCGTGTCAAACTATTATTCACGGGCAGCGTCTTAAAATCTCCCATAAAATATAATCCGTCAACTGTAAATGAAAGACTAAACCTGGATTGAAGTGTTTGACTGATGGACTATTAAGGGCTGCATAAGACTAAGCCGAGCCTAAGTGTGTCTTCCGGGAATCTAAAGGAGCCCCTCGAGATTCTATTGACTCGACCCCTCACATTATTTATCTATATCCAGGAGAATGTATGGGTATTTGTGTACACTACGGTTAAAAAATACGCCCTCGGGCAGGCAACAACCTACGTACTTACAGTACGTTTAGGTATTCTAACGAATTTTTTTTTTTTATTAAAGTTCGCCGGTGTAGTAAATATGTCTTATAGAGGATGTTGCAGGACTGTTTCAGTGTTTTATTAAAACAATTCTAAATATGCTATCAATTAGCCTGATCCTTCTCTGCTAATGTTTTTACAATACTTTTGCCTAAATTACACTTTATCTATACTTGTTCATCTAAAAATAGAATTATTCTTTGAGAATTATAATGGAGAGTGTTGATGAAATTAAAATTTCACAGAAGATTTAATTTTTTCAGTTCAATACTCCTTCCTTAATCACTTACAAAGATACTGTTAAAAGATTTAATGTATTATTGTTGGATAATGTCCACTTGAACCGCTTGTTATACATGTTTAAACTGTTTTAGATTTTTTACACAAAATAGGGTTACAGAGTACACGTTTATACTCTTTTGAAGTTAAAAATATTAAATACTATAACCTTTTATTTTTATCCTTAATCTACTCTTCCTTTACTAAAAAGTAAATTGATGATAGCAAAAATCAGGTATAATTATAATAATAACAATATTTAACAATAATAATAATGGAGAACATAGAAACATATGGATGAGAGTAGATCACTTAATCTGTCGAATCAAAATGTTTGCGAATAATCTTTATAAGTGCGATCAAGGATTGCTGGCAATACGATCTGTAAGGGCTGCAAGGATCGACTAACAGTGTAATTAGACAGAGAATTAATGAAAGTGATAATGAAATTAGCCTACCACCTTGCACAGATGCGCGTTTCGCCGTATTGCGGCTAATCAGTGTACATTTGTGGAAGGCTTCCTTATTTTACGTCCTTTCGAATAACACTTCTTGTCACTTGTCCTGTAACACAAACTTTAATATAGCAGACAATTCAACATAAACTATGACAAAGCAATAAATCAGTATTGCGGGAAAAGGGAACTCATTCTGATGTGCAGTTTCCTAGACGATGAATAACTCAGTAACCTATTTTTTTTAGTCTTTTCAGTTATTATTGTTGTTTTTATTATTACGTTATGTTGTTATTATTTGCTTTTCTTTCGTTATTTCTTATTATACTCAGTAGATTATTACGGTAGAGATGAGGAAAAGATTAAGATCTTGTGTAAGAGTGTGGAGGATGCATTAAGCTCCCATAAACAATTTTCAACATGATATAATAAAAATAAGAAGAGTTACTATTGTTTATTGTTTTTGCCGGAAAATTAAGATATATTAAAAGTTAACATTTCTTAAAACCGATTAGACTTTGGATTAAGGTAAACGTAGTATATTATACCCTGTCGGCCGTCCAAAACTTTACATCGCTCCTGTAAGCATCCCGTATATTAGGAGTAGACAATGGCCCAGAATGAATCTTTGAGCTGTATGCTATAAAGGACACCTTTGATTTGCTATGAATTATTGTACAAACCGCGTCATTTCGCTTCTTTTTTTGGCTTTCACGTGTGGTCACGATTCAATGGGGTATATAAGCTTAAAGGAGCCTTTAGTGTGTAAATCGTGTCCGTAAATCGTTTCACAGCTTTTTTTACTATTATGCTTTGTGGTAAATGGTGATTAGCAGATAATTGTTTCCCAAAATGCTAACAGCGATTCGGGATTGTACCTGACCGAGCACACAGCGCCTAACTAGGCTCAATAAGGCCTAACCTCTCTTACGCTGGAGCTGCTTAAGAAATATAATAGTTTGATGAATAGTTCTAAGAAATTGAATATTTAAGTATATTGATTAGAGTTAGTATCAGGTCTGAACCCCGGGCTTGTAATTCTCAGAGTAAAGTTTTCCGTGGTTTTCCTGACTCCAAGTTTGGCAAATGCGGTGAGTGGATTCTTTAAGACGAACTATGAGCATAGATGTAATAACTCATGGCCGACCGATACCCCTAGGCATGGATTATTATGCGTACTTGTGTTTGAGAGGCAGTGATGATTAGGCTTTAAGGAGCTAAGATTGTGGACAGTTTATTACGAAAGCCCTTAAAGTTAACAGAAACAAAAAATAATTGACATCCTTCGTGAATAAGTGCCGCTACAGACATAGTACATAACATTAGCTTGAGAGTGTTCAAGTTGCATTTTCAAACTTATAATTCTCTTTTTGTAAATCATAGACCGAAAGAGGATGTACTACTTCAAATCTCATTTACTTACATTCAAAAATTGTATTCCTTCGAGAGCCAATAGATTTTGATTTATTTTGACCTCGTTGACAAGTAAGACTATTAGACGGCCGCAAAATTTGTTATATTCATCGAAACTAGTCAGAAGTTACAAGTATTGAACTTAGCAGTTTTCGTAACAAACAAAGGAAATAGCGATTCAAATCAACATCTTGCATCTCAAGAACATAAAATCAAAATGGAAGTTGCTGGTTACAGGAACAACAAGGTGATAGGCACTCCAAATGTTTTACAAAATTAACGCCGATTGAGGCTGTATTTGGTATACCTACCCTACTCCCAGAAGATCACTTACACATTCAGGTTTAATTAAAATGTGTTTTTATACAATAAATTTTCAACTGGTCTTTTATCACATTTTCCTTAATAACGCGTTTGACAATTTACAAACCATTTGCAGCAGTATTCATTTCGATATATGTCAATTTGTGTTGTGTCGTATCAAAATGGACGAATTCGAGCAGCTATAAAATTCTTAACAAAATAAGGAAAATCTTCAAAAATTATTCGTGAAGAAATGTTGTACTTCAAGGTCGACTGTTTGCGAATGGTCAAAATTTTTTATAAATGGTCGAGAATTACTGGATGATAATCCTCGCCTAGGTCGGCCTGTTGACCTGATCACTTTCCATGTTATTGAAAAAACCAGGTGTTTTGTACTGGATGATGCAAAATTAAGGAGGCGACAGTTGGAGGCTTGATTAGGACTTTTAGAAACCACGGTTTTCAGAATTCTACACAAATACCTTCGAATGACCAATGTTAGTGCAAAATGGGTTCGAAGATTACTTTCGCCTTTCCAAATGCGTGTTTGGATGAAGAGGTGTGAACAATTTTTGGCGCTTTGTGGAGACAAACCAGATTTCATTATTAATCGACTTGTAACTAGAGATGTAACCTGAGTCCATCATTCTGACCTTGAATCAATGAAGTGGCATATTATGTGCTTCAATCTTCCCGAAAAGTTTAAAGTCGCCCCTTCTGCAGCAAAAATAAAGGAAATTATTTTTTTGGGATTTTCAAGTTTATGAGTTTTTATGATGAATTTTATGATAATGGGAGAGTATTGTGTAAACCCAATGCGTCGGCTCGGAGATTCTATTACATTGAAAACGCGCGGAAAACTAACGCAAAGTTTCCTGTTGTTCCACAACAATACATCAATCCACACGTCAAGATTTTCAAAAGCGGCCGTTCCTGAATGTGGCTTCATATAAATTAACCGTCCAATTTATAGTCCAGATCTAGCTCCCTGTGACTATCTTTTGTCTTTAAATATAAAATAAGTAAGGGGAACAAAAAGACGACGAACTTGTAACAGCTAATGAAACGTATTTTATAGACAAACCAAAGGTTTTTTTTTTATAATGGATTAGAGATGTAATTGAAGCAGTTTATTTGTATCCAAAATAAGTTTTCACTGCTGTTTTAATCTTTTTTATGCCTATTCCGGGACTATAAAAACGACCTAAGTAACAATAGATAAGAAGTTCTAAGCCAATGTCGTTTTTGAGAAGAATATATTTGCTGGACTTAAACAAGGATCAGGCACCATAATTGGAAAAGTTTCTCTTTTATTAACTTTTCTTTGTTTCCGTTTTCTAAAATGAAATGAGGAGATAAGTGGTCCAGTTTGCAAGGTAGGTTTCGTAAATTGAGCTTTCATAGATAATTTATTTTTGCAATACTTAGTTCAATGTATGGGCTTTTCTATTTTTTAAGAAATTGTTGAATATCAGTCTTTCGCGTAAAACAATAAACAACTTTAAATTTTATTTTAAGCTTTATTTTTTTTTGTATGTAATAAAGTATTTCTTATTAATGTTTTATTTAATTTTTTAAACATATTGTGAAATTATCTAGTGCATTTAAAATAGCTGTTAAAAGTTCACAGGGGAAAATTGAATTTAAAAGACTTTTTAACGTAAATTCAGCTGCGAGTGTTTAAAACAGATTAAATGCAAATTTAAAGCCATCAAAATCTTCTTATGGGCTTTTCAAAATAAATTTATTCTGAAATTGTATTTTCGTCCCACTTCAACTCGTCGTCGATCGTCCAGGTTTGACAAAGATAGAACATGGTACTGCCAGTTCGGTTGGGTAAATTTGTTGCGCACCCCTATTTATTTAGCAGATGGATTACAACCGCATTTTTACCGTTCGGTAGCATGATTTTATTTATTTTGGAGGCACACCCGTAGTTAAATGTAGCATATTGTTTTGAAGCCACATACTGGTTTATATGTATAGACAAAATATTATAAATTATAAAACAACAAAAAACAAATGCAGAAATTATTACAGTGCCATTACTATGAATGTAGGCGTTTATTCCTCAGCGGGTGGAAAGAGCAGCCCTTTAAATTTCCGACGTTCAAATTTCATAGGAAGTTTTTCTAATTCTTTCGATATCTTGTTGATTTTTGTAAATAAACCCTATCTTTTTTTCCACAAATAAAAATTTAGTACAGTGAGGACTGCAGGTCTTATGGGTCATGGAAATGAGCCACCTTTGCCGATTCATTTATTGGCAAAGCGTTATTCAGTGCAAAAATTTAGATATCGGTGAGTATTTAAATATTCTTAATGGCCCAATCATTTTATTTTCCACTTCTCCACATAACACGTTCACTTTCCACGGATTTTGGTAGTCAACTTCTTGCATTTATTTGTGATCAGCACTGCGTGTTATGCAAATTTATACTAGCTGTACTACTAAAGGTGGCCTGATCTGATAATAATTTAATGATAAATATTTGGTTTTTTTTTGTGTCATCTTCAATAGCCAGCTGGTCATCAAGTACGTTCAAAATCCCTGTCTGTCAAAACTCGATGCACTTCTATGTGACATGGGTGTCTTTCAAAAATTTATGAACACACCTTAGATCTCTCGAAATATCTCGTGTACTTGAATGACGATAAGACTGAACATAGGCGAGAACATTGACAACATTATCTTCATTATAACTTATCGGCCGTCTTTGTCGAGCAAAAGTGCACCTCACTTATCCAGCGTTACGCAAACATCTAGCAAAGCGAACAAAAACTTTCTTAGAGTAATACCGTCTTTCTGGGTATCGTTCTTTGATCCTGTGAAACAATGTTTGCTACATGTCCAGTATATAACGAAAGAAGCAAGCAATCATTTTCTTAGAAGTGCTTCGTGAATGAACAACTTTTGTTTGATTTGGTTCATCTGGGAGTCTTGTATACAGATTTTGAAGTTTCGCTCTCGAATATTTTGAGCATTTTCTTATACAAACTGACACGAACCATTTTTGTGCTTGGTTCAAATTATGCAGAATCCACCCGGATTAGCTCTTTCTCACACCTAAATATTCACTCAATTCTTCGATATGCCTCTAATTCACGGTAAGTCACATGTTCATTCCCTTAAATCATATTACACACAACATGGATGTTTTTTGGAACAACAACTAATTTTATTCCACCTTCACGGGATTCATTACTGACGGAAATTTAGCGAAGCAATTCGAGGCATTGTTGTTAGGTTAAGCCTTTACCAACATCGTAAAAATCATCTAATAAAACAATCTTCACGCGAAATTTCCATTGTTTTGCAAAATGTTTTTTTTTTTACGAAAACAATAATGTCGTACCATCTAGTGGTCGTTAGTAAAAATTTAAAACGCTGCCCTCGTATATTTATGTATTGTCTTCATTTAACCTTGCTACGAATTACACAATTTTGGTTATGCCAAAGAGATATAATTAGCCTACAGGTTGTTGGTATGATGTAATCGGTGGTATGACGGTGGTATGGTACAAGACCGGTACAATTACTCCAACTTTATCTATACGGTGTGATGGGAAAACATCAATTAAAAGAGAAGTGTTTTCGAGTAATTTTCTACAATGGCTTCGCTATTTGGCTTTTAAATATTTAAAACTCAATTGGTAAAACATTAACATAAACCTTGCGGTATGCCACTATTTGATGAAGCATTAACGATAATCACTCGCAATTAATTCTGCTAATGATCAATGTCTATGCGGGATATTTGTTGAAGATTTGCGTAACGGACGTATTTAAATTTGGTGAAGTTTCATTGAAAACTCTAATGTTAAAAGCAAACATATTTGAATCAGCTCCCTCTTATCGCGTTAACCCAGCTCCCAACCGAACATGCGGGATATTTTCGTCCTTATTTGCGAGTACCCGCCGACCCTAGCCAGCAGATTGTTAGCTGAAAGTTTAATGTGGCAGCGCCTTTCTGTTTTAGTTTTCCGTGGGGGAGATCCGTTGGAACGCCAACCGGGAACAATGTAAATGATTAATTAGACCGCTTAAACTTCCACTAAAAGCGCGACGGTGGTCAAATTGCACCTGTAAGCCGTCGAATATTAACTATTAGGCTATGATGAATCGCTTTACGTAATTTAAAAGGCATGTACGCAATCGGTATTCTATTGGGTAATTTATTTTGTTGTGCTTCATGTTAAGTTCCTTTTGTCATATTCAAGTGTAAGTCGTCTAACTTGTAGACTGCCACAACTTATAATAAATATTGTCAAAATATAGCATACCTACGTCTACTAATATTAAATAAATTATATAATTGTCCTTTAGTCATATTCAAGTGCAAGTCGTCTCACTTTTAGATTGCCACAGCTTATAATAAATATTGTCAAAATATAGCATACCTACGTCTACTAAAATTAAATAAATTATATAATTGTCCTTTAGTCCTCCTTAGGGATAATAATAATAGTCTTTATTGTCCAACAGTGAATACCATTTAAAGGACAAAATAAAACAATACAAAAAAATAATGCAGTGTAATGCTAATAATACAATGCAAATAAACATCTCTAATTGTTTAAAAAGTTATTATAACAGTCATTTAAATTTTTCGACATGTGATATACAGGTGATCTAAGTAACATGTTTGTCCTGGCTGTTGGAACACAAGAAAGTACGTGAACGAGTGTTACGTGCAGGTACATTAAAGCTAAATTGCGAAAGTAAGTACGGTGTATCAATTTTATTATTTAGTAAATTTAGCAAAAACACAGCATCGTATCTATTACGTCTATCAGAAAGTGACAGAAAATTGTGTTGCGACAGGACTGCTACATAGTCAGAACCACACACGGGATAACTGCCAGATACTTTAAATGTTAAATATTTTAGAAATCGTTTTTGTATATTCTCAATCATAAGTTACTGGTAGGTATAATGTGGATACAAAACCAGAGACGCATACTCCAGTTTGCTTTGAACTAAAGAGAAGTACAAAGTTTTAATTGCGCGGAGATTATTAAAGTTGTGACATGATCTTATGACAAACCCAAGCGATCTGGAGGCTGACAAGCATATCTCGGAGGGATCCTTAGTAATGACGATTTGACTACATAGATAGAAGTGTTATGAAAAATTATTATATATATACTATAGGTGATTATCCGTGACCTCCTATAGTTGTCATATTTTTACGCACGTGTCGTAATTAAGCATTTGTTGGTAAAGTTATTTTTATGTTATTTACGGAATAATTTGAATTAGGGAGTAATTTAACACAATAATTGTCAACTTTAAAAAGAAGTGTTCTTAAGCAGTCCAGAAGGATTATGCCCACCCAAAACAATTGTAATTTACAACTTAAACAACGATCTTAGACTTCGCGCACTCAATACAACAAAAATATTTGCAAGTTACTTTCAAAGTTGGGACGTAAGCAGGTATCATATTTGTTCCAATGTCTTGCAAATATTTGATTCGGAGAGGAAAAATTCGGTGAGATGAAGTAGATAACAAATAAAACTGCTATTTCACAATATATTAGTATATACGGGGAAAATGGCAACGTTATCGATGATGCTTACACAGTTGCTATAACTTTCAGTACCTACTTTGTTAATGCTCCTTACAAGACATCTGCGACAATTCCTAACGTTAACAGTGTTTTTAACAATTAGTTTCACAATCCGAATAGTACGGTGCTTCTTCAATATTCCGAAAACGAACTTTTGTTAATTGTTAATAATATTAGAAACAAAACGTCCAGTGGCCCCGACTAAATACTTTAATTTTTAATCAAACAAATGATGCCGCCCTTTAACATACCTCATAAACGTTTCTTTTCAACTCGGATTTTTTCTGGTTGCTTTGAAAGTGTCACATATCAGTTTACAAAAGGGATGGCCAAAAATAATAAAGAACTACCGTCGGTTGCTGTGTCGTTATTTGCACAATTATTTGAATATGCTATATTGCGTAGATGGAATCGTTTCTGGAAAGGTAACGCCTTATTTACTTGTCCCAACATGGTTCTAGAACAACCAAATCGACCATTTCGGCAGTGTATCAATTTTGTAACTGTATTTGGATACTTAATTGATAAAAAATACTATTCTCTTGGAGTATTTTGTGACCTTAGTAAAGCTTCTGGAATTAGGAATATAAACGGTTCTCCTTCTACTTTCAAAATTGTTCACAATTGGTGCAGATTAAACTGCAGAAAACCTGTGGAAGTTATTCATCTTGCTTTTTATCGGTTATTATGGGTATTGTTCAGGGATCCGTTTTTGGACCGGTCATATTCTCACTATACATTAATGATATACCTTTTTAATAGATTTCTTCATTATAATGTACGCTGATGGTACTACCGTCAGTGGTCTTACAGGCAACTGCTTGAAAAACTATATCTATGGTTCGTATCCAACGGATTTCTTT
Source organism: Marronus borbonicus (assembly GCA_902655005.2). Taxonomy (NCBI): domain Eukaryota; kingdom Metazoa; phylum Arthropoda; class Insecta; order Coleoptera; family Scarabaeidae; genus Marronus; species Marronus borbonicus. The sequence continues at coordinate 20,054,407 of LR737384.1, forward strand.
TGGATCCTATTAAAACCACAGCAGTTAATTTTCACGTTAAGCAGAGATTGATAAGCAACGCTAACCTCAATGTGAGTTGTAACGATATATCTAGAGTACTTCAGAACGAAGCAAAATTGCTCGGCATCCATTTAAGCGCCACCTTTTCTTGGTAAATACATTGCGATAATTTGTGTCTCAGGTTGAGCCAAGGAATATTTCAAATTTGTGCTCTTCGGAATTAACTGCTCTAAAAATGCTTTATTTCTTACATATACAATCTAGATTGATGTGAAAGAAAATCCCACAATGCATTACGTATCTTTATAATACAGAAGCGTGCCATCCGATCTATGATGGATCGAGAATCTATTGCATCCTGCAGGCGATTATTTTCGCATTTGAAAATATTTTCTCTCATGAGCTTGTAAGTGCATCTATGTACGTATATCATCAAGTCATAAAATTGAACAGGATACTCGTTCCGAACACCAGTACTCAACGAAATGTAATTATCTTTTACCAAAAAACGTTCATCTAAAGTTTTTTGAGAACTGTTCATACAACAAACCTGAGTTGACAACATTGATGTCGAATAAGTTTACGTACGCATTAAAACATTTATTATGTCACCACAATTATTATGCTCTGCAAGAATACTCTACCAATTAAATTATTATGATGCAAGAAGTACACACGAGTAGAATTACGATTGCGATTTTGACGTGTAATTGGTGTTATTCATAAAGTATTATTATTATTATTATTATTATTACAAATTAAACACTAGTTAGATTCACAAATTGATATTTCGGAGACAAAAATACAATGATTATTGAAATAAAAAACGGAGTATTGTAGAATCCAACATCTCATTAAATGCTCATCACTGCCCTTTTTCACGTTTTTAGTTGAGACAAGTTAGTCCGTTTGTCAGGAGTTTTTCAAGTAGTACCGTTGGATGAATTCTAAAAATGTTGTTAATTCCTTTGAGTACTCCAGAATTTAATACAAAGAACAATCCGGTGGCAACAGCAAATAGTTCCAAAGATGTAGCACAATGTACAATATTTCTCGTTCGAAATAAACAATACTTGCAAGTCTAGAATGCATTCCATCATATACAAGCGACTTAATTATGCATCGAGATTTTGTAGTAATTTTATATACAAAATGTACTTTTTAGTTTATCATTTTGGGAACAGAGAACCTGTTAAACAGATTTGTCTGAACTAAGTTTTTATCTAAATAAATGTTATTATCAGATCATATTTTTATCATAAATAAATTATCAGATAATTTATTTATGATAAAAGTTATATTCGGCTGGTTTATGTTGCTAATAAATTGAAGGTACTTTGATTCTAATGTTAAGTATAAAGATCTTAGTAGTTTCATGTACACAACTCTTCTATATTTTCATTTTTGTCTACATGATGATCTTTAACAGAATCTAGATTTGATTCAGAGAGCTTCAGAGAGCTGTTGAAAGTCCATCTCCCTGTCTCACTCCTTTTGTTTGTTCTACTGAGTTTTTTATTCTTTCTCCATCACTATCCCTTTTTTTTATTTAGTGTCCTTTTAATTAGCCTGCTTACCTTTCCTGGAATTCGTAAATTTAATATTTCTTTCATTGTAGTTCTTCTTTTTAAGCTATCAAATGCTTGTTTAAAATCTATGTATAATATACACAAGTCTATATTTTTTTCGTGACATTTTTCCATTATTTGATTTATTACGTGAACTGCATTGACTGTCGATTTTCCTTGCCTAAAACCATTCTGGTATTCTGATAATGCCTTTTCAAGATATTTGTTTAATCTTTTCAGGTTTTTTTTTGTAGATTATGGTTAGTAGAGTTGTTCTCTTGTAATTGTCGTATTTCTTTGGAATTGGTATTATAACCCCTAATCGCCATACTTCAGGCATTATTTCTTGCTCCCATATTTTGAATTCTTTCCCTCTGCTTTTTAGCGTTTCATTATCAATTCTGTCTGATCCTGGTGCTTTCCTATTTTATGTCATTTAAAATACTACTGATTTCCTCTTCTGTCAATTGTTTTACTATTTCGTCTTCAGTGTTAATCTTGTCTGTCTTTATCGTTATTGTCTTCTATGTTTGTCATGCTTTCTAGATATTCTTGCCATGTTTCTTTATTTATATTAGTTGATGTGTTTTCTTCTGCTCTGTTGGTTAACTTGTCTATATCTGATAATGTTCCATAGATTGCCTTTATTCCAGCCATATTTCTTACGAAATTTTCTTGTCCTATTTCTGCGTTACCTAGAACTATTAATGTGTCAGGTTTTAGAATTTTTTCACATGCTTCTTCAATTAACTCATAAAATATATCCTTTTAATCTTGTAGTGCTGTTTCAGTTGGAGCATATGCGTTTATTATGGAAATATTTACTATTTTATTACTCATTCCTAGATAAGAAATTCGTTCGTCTTTTGTATCTTTCTGAATTCTACTATTTCCTTTCTGAAATTCTGTCAATCGTAAACACTATTCCGTTACTTCCTCCATTTTGCCTTTTTCTTAGAGTGTTCATGTATTCAATGTTTCAAATATTGCATTATTTTTATTATTTACCATTTTACCCTTTTCCCATTTTATTGCCATGGTCATTATCTTTTTATTTTCATCATTTACATTTATTGTTAGTTTTTTGACGTTCTAAAGTTTTTACGTTCTACTAAATTCATTCTGTTATTATCCCCGATCATTGCCTTTCCATCTATAATTAATTTTTGGTATTCTGTTTTTATTCGTTTTTCCTTTTCTCTCTATATCTCGCAGATTTCTCGGACTTTTAATTCGTTCTCTGTTAGGTCTGAGCCGGTGAAGTATCTTGCACCTTTTAACTTATTTTTATTTTTTAATATCACTTGTTTATTTTCTAATTTTACTCATAAAATTCTACTGCCTCCAATTTATTCGGCTTTTGTTATTTCAGTCTTTACTCCTATTTTATTTTCAATGAATTTTTGTATTTGATGTATTTCCGTATTCTCTTTATTTCTCCTTTAACTGGCATATTCAATTTACGATTTTCTTTATCCATTTCCTAAAATTTTTGCTGTCCGTCTCATTTTTTCGATCTTCCTCTCCATCTCATTTCCTTTGTTTCTTAATTTTAAATTGTCATGCCTTAATTCTCTAAATGTAAAAATTGCTCTGCTCTTATCTTGTTTTCTTCATTAACTCCATCATTCCCTGTAGTAATTCCTTCATTTTGTAGAAATCTCCGAGTTCAGACATTTGCAAGAGTGCGAGGATATTGTTATTTTATTAAAGACACAACTCGAAAATTTAAACGATTTATGTTTGTATGTAGTTCAACACTAATTATAATACAATAAAGATATAAAATATTTTATTTTATATATTTGCACAGCCTGTGTTATTTAGACTAGCCTTGATATACGTTCCTTATTATTCATTTCAGACCTTCTACCGTATAAGGAGGAGGCCAAGACGACAAACGAATTCCTCCGGAAGATTTTCGACGTCCTTGTCGATTTCGTAGAAGCTACGAACGACCGCCATGAAAAGATTCTGGACTTCCATCATCCCCACGATATGCAAAAACTGTTGGACCTCAAGATTCCGGAGAAAGGATACACTCTGCAGCAGCTCGTCAACGATTGCGCAACCACTCTTAAATATCAAGTAAAAACAGGTAATTCCTGAGCTTCTACTCGAAATTCATTTCCTTCGTCTAATAGAAAACCCCTTATCTCCCCCAGCAAATTGAAAGGGAGTGAGTATTCTATTTAAATCATCTTTAGTATCATCTGGCATACGTTGTGCAGTGACACTGTAAATAGTAGCGGTTGTAGGCATAATCGAATCAGCGGTGGTTATCTCAACAGTTAATCATGTGAGGGTGGCAATATGTTCTGTAAAAGAACAAAAAAGCTTTCAATTTGCACTGTATTCGCGTATCTACAATATGTATTGTATATAAAAATAAACTACTCCTCGGTATGTTGCTACTTATTACAACCATTAGGAACAAATTGCATGCTTTCCGTTACTTTTCCAAAATAATATATAGTAAGAATAAGTGTAGTAAGTTGCAAGTAATAATAATAATAATAACACTGGGTGTTATCTTATTCGATCGGCTATTTTACATTTAATAACTCATTACAGAACCACAGCCCATTAGTGTGATAAAAAATATACACCGCTGTTTGCAGATTCATCTTCTAACAGTAAACCTTATCTTAGCGTCCAGATTGGATCGCCGCTCTTTTAATAATTTTAACGGGTTAAGCACGCGGAAGCCGTGTAGAGGAAAGTTTGAATAGCAAGATGGATATCCTAAGACGGATCTTAAGGAAGGCCTACATAGGGCAAGCACTGTCACACAAAAGAATGACACCTTCCATGAGCTTCAAGATGTCAGAATATAATCAGTTTAGATATATTAGGTATTATCAAAGAATATGACCCTTATTACATTTTTTTGTGAAGATCGACATTCATATGTTTTCTCTCAAAACAGAAACTTTCAGTTCACATTTTGACGTTCAAATTCATTTTGTTTTCGTGTGGTACGAGGGATATCTTTTAGGTTTTTAGGAATAAAAAGTCGATAGGTAATAAATCAGGTGAATACGAGCAATGATTCGATGTTTTTCTCCTTCAAATACAAAATTGTTTGGCGCGCTGGATTTTGCGACGTTGTCGATTGTTTTTCCTGTTTTCATCGATGACTTCTGGTAAACAAATTTTTGTATACCATTCAGCATTACCTTCGATCTTATAACGCAATACTTGTGATATGTCCAGTACAACGAAAGAAACAAGCAATTATTTTCTTGGAACGAACAATTTTCGCTGAATTCGCTTCATCTGAGAACACAAAAGCAGTTGATTTTCAAGTTTCTCTGTTAGATTTTTTGGGCATCCTCAACTCCTTACGCCAATTGTCGCGAGCCATTTTTGTGCATGAATCAAATGATGCGGAATTCATCTGGATTAGATCATCTCTGACGGAAGCATCACGACGACGAAATTCTGCAAACCTGCTGTCTTTACTGACTGTGCTTCGTTACCAAAAGTTGGACGAAGCGAGTTTAGGCACGTGCTACACCTTTACTGAAATCAATAAATCATCCAATGAAATGGTTTACGTAAAATTTCAACTTTCAAAATCGCTTTTCTAAACGTTAACTGTTCGGCCGATTTTTGTGCTGTCACTGCCAAAACAATAAAAAAGTCAAGTTTAACAAAAATAGTGATTGCCATTCTCAATAGCGCCATCTAATGGTCGTTTGTAAAATTTTAAGACGTGTGCGGTTTTGTTACTATCACTTCCCAGCCGTAGAACAGAAAACGCAGTCAATATTCGAGGTGCACTAGGTTTTGCTAAAAAAACATTTGTTTTTTGACTGGAACCCAAACTCTAACGCGCTACTGTTAGAAGTAGACCCTATCATTACTGTACTAGTAATTCGTATGTGTGGTTCCTGCATACGATACGCTTATTATTGGTGTTTGCATGTAAACACACACTGCTGATGATCAAAACATTGTTACCACTGATTATTTTCCCCGTTGCTCTTTCAATTATTTCATACGTTCCCGTTACTTGCTGTCGCGTTAGGATTCTGGTTCATAGTGATAATACCAAAAACCAATACCGTCAACAACTTGGTGCAAAATGACATTGATAAAGTTATGAAACGTCGTAGTGGTAAGATTATAAGAAAATTCTTCTGCCCATCAGTACATCAGTGTGGAATCAACTAAGAAGCAACTTGAACGAAAGGTTTCCATATTAGTACCGCACAGCTGAATAAGTGTTCTAAGTTTAGCGCGTTTACACGTTTTACATGGAACACAAGTTCCAACTATGTCACACCATCTAATGCTGTAATACAAACTTTCCTAAAAATGCATATTGTGATAATACAATTGCGCATGTGTTGAAAGATACTTTTGAAAATTCCAGTCCGTATTTGCGTTCAGTCAATGTAAGTGTTTCTGTAAAAATGTATAAAATTCAATTTTTGTATTTGAAAGGTAATACGTAAATTAAAGGCGAGATATATGCTGTTTATGGGATTCTGCACCATTATTATGTGTCAGAAGAGTTTAGAAAATGGTGCCAGATTATGTTGCTATTATGTATGTATGTATGTTGTGTTAATTTGAATTAATCGACAGCAAGCTAGTTGTATTTATGTATAGCAAAAATACCGGAAATAACATAATAATAATATATAATAGTAGATAAGTAGATATTATTATTGAAAATCTTCAGTCTTCCATGAAACCAACATAGTATGGCGTTATACCGTTAACATTTAGTATAGGTTTCGCACTAGTTTTCTTGTTTTGGACACAAAAAAAATGATTAACTTGTTCTTGACCGGGACTTTTTTGTGAGTTGATACACTGGTGTTACAATACGCTGAAGTAAAATGATAAATAATTTTCATGGTAAATGATAAATACTTGTCTATCAGTTTTAAGTTTTTTATTGTTGCATTTCATCTCATCATATTTGATTAATGGGTTAATTATTTATGGTATTTACTTTTACAATTTGGCATTTCAAACTTTAGACGTTTAGACGTGGATTATACAAATAAGCCCCACATAAAGTCATTGTATACCATTGGCTCAATGAATTCAATCATGGTCGTAGTTCGCTGGCACATGAATTTAAAGTCCATCCGAAGTCGGTTGTGGTGCCAGCAGACATCGATGCTGTTCGCAAAGTGATAAAACGAGAACGTCGCGTAAGCTTTTTTGAAATTCAGGCATGGTTACGCATTAATATGACTAGCAAGTATTTGATATTGCATAAATATTTGGCCGCGAGAAAATGGTGTGAGCATTGGATCCCGCATAAGTTAGCTCGTGCCGGTTGGTCGAAAGAAATGTTCAAGAAATGTGAGCTCGAAAATAAACAGTTGTCAACTGTACGGGTGTCCCAAGAGGAGCCAAACGCAACCAATGTGGTTCGCAGCCGAAGTGCCTCACTGCTTTTTGGAAAAACTTGACATGGCAGCCTTAGTTTTATGGATTTGTAGAACAGCCAACTGCGAATAGTACACAAACCCTCGCAGAAGTACGAAAAAAAAAATTACGAAGCCGGATCACTCTCCACCATGATAATCTGAGTTCCTATATATCGTCACAAAAAAACTGAGTCTTACAGCACTCAAAACATGGGCATCATCGCCACAATTGAGACGATTTGGTCGGAAACTATTTCCTTTTGTTCGCGTGAAGGACACACTATGTGGCAATGATTTTCGACGTTGGAAAAAGCGCTTGATGCATTAAAAATTTTGCTTTGCTATGGAAAAAAATGCTATAAAAATGATTTCAGCGAATGCAAAAATATGTCGACCATCACAGAGAATATTTTAAAAAACAATAAAAAGTATGCAATAGGTAAGAAGCAATTCTTCTATAATTCGAATGTTATTGTTAGTTAACTTACCAAAAAGAAACCATTTCATTTTACCTGCTTAATTTTAATTTCATCTAAAATAAAATTCTGTTATTAGATACTTGTTACTCATGTAAAGCCTTGTAGTACTAAAATACTACGAAAAATAATGATACCAAGTGCTATAGCCTAATAATAACTTAACCGTTTATTTTTTTTGAAGCAAATTAGGTAACTGGAATTCACTGCATTGCAAATAGATTCAGGTTTAGATGTGAACGAACCGATTTATTATTTCTACCAACTTTTTCATTGAAACAACTTTTTTTGCTGCTTTTAGTAAAATCCGTTTTAGTTCCCTTTCTTCATTATACAGTACAATTAGTCATTATACAATTGTAAACTTTTGGACTGTGTTTTAAAAATTTTGAAGACCCTTTTCACAATGTGTTGTTTTTAAGTTAAATTGCTGATATTGTTTACCTATTTGCATTTTTAAAGTATATAATTATTTATTTTCAAAATCAGAATTATTTCCTAATAGAGTTTTGTCAGAAATTGAATATAAAAGTAAATGTAAATATGTATTTTGGGATTTGAAATTGTGACGTCGCCCTCTGCGTATGACAGATAGCTTTTTGGCAGTGGCAGTTCGAAACTTATCATTGAATTATGTGTTTGTGGCGATAACTAACCAAACAAAAGTATCAGTTTGCGGAGGACGTACGTGTAAGAGGGGCTCCAGCTTTATCGCGTACTCGCCCGACACGTGTCGTCGGAGTGTTTTTATTGTGTGTTTATTACGGCGCTGCCACCTTCAAAGTGGCTTGATTGTATTGAATTAATTCTTGCTTTGGTGAAATGAATAGCAGCTCTCCCTTTCATAATTTTCTCTTGGACGACGTACATACAAGTGAGGATATTTCAAGTTTCTTCTTGGACATTTAATTGTTAGGAAGGGTTCCACTAGTAATTTTTCTTTATTTATTCTATATTGTACGCCTACATATCGACACCCTAACTAAAATAGCAATTTTTCTCTGATTTCAATAACAATATTTTGATGATGATAATTTCATAATTATTTCGGATTTTCTTCTTCTAAACGAAAATCAAAGTATTGAGAGAGTGAAGTGTACAATTATGTTTGGAGTAATTTTATTTTATTTAGAGATGATCCCGATACTTAAAGCTCGTTTCTTTTCTTTTTCAATAAGGGCGTGCACCATCTTTGGTGCGATTTATGCGAAACAGAATGAATATCTTGAAATTACAGAACACAGAACAGATAAAATGAAAATTTGTTATTGTTCTGTCCAACGACATTATCAGAGTAAATCATGTTCTTGTTTCTTTGAGCTATTATAGAACGATACACACAATAGCTTTGCAATATCTTCGCGTCACGAATAGCAAAAGTCCTTTTTATTCTTCAGATAAAAAAAATTGTGAAACTGAAAACGTTAAATTTGCTTTTATTGTGCAAGTAGTATTCACTATATGGCGCCACTAAAGCTGCTAGCAGGTGATAGCAGTAAACGATCTACTTAAATCTTTTTCGTTCAAATGGTTCCGATACTTTTCTTGTGTATCACCGTGGTCCATATTATTTACTGCACTGATTATACAGAGTGAGTCTGGAGGAACGGAACAAGCTCCGGAACTGTACACGTGAAAATAACGTAAAAAACTCATCTGTTCTTATCCGATTTTTATTAATAACAAACATTCGTAAAAGCTGTCCTCTGCCGACATCATATTTTGCGTCGATTTTATTTCTCTTTTGTGGAGTCTATGTAGTTGCGATACGGAATTATTTTCTGGTGGTCGCCGAGCTGTACATGTAAACCATTTATTTAACAGAAAAAGTTTGTTAGATACATGGAACACCATCCACGGGCTCATGCTTTATTTAAATAATTAAAGATCAAGTCCCTATGGCCGCTGTATCTGTTCAAGATCCTACTTTTTTTCATAAGCGCTGAATGATACGTTACGTTTGCCAAATTTAGTTAGCATGTCTTGTTATTTCTATAGCGCAGATGAGCTTTTGGCTACACTGAATTGCATTTGGCACTGTAAAAATGACGTCCGTGTTATTCATCTCAAGATAATAGTTTATTGTTATTATTATACTATGATTATTATTTCAAGTGCTTTTATTTATTAAAGGATTGACGTAGTGATTGATATTACGCTCTAGCAAAGTAGCTAGCAACACGAAAATTAATTATTAAACAGACGGTGTGATAGCTGTTTTAGAATGAGAGTCGTTTTCCCGGAATTAGAATATAACTTTCAAATATGTGTACAGTAAATAATAATCTTGGATTAATTTTTTTTCTTTTAAGAATGCATATAGTTGTCGTTTGAAGATGTATTTCCAGTATAAGTGACGCACATGTGTACATGAATACAATACAATAATTTCAAAATAATAATATGTAACTTAATGAATCTAGTATACTGATATTCTCCTAATTAAAAATATATTTTTATGTGCGCTAATTTAAATATTTTAAATTAGCTCAGATTGTAAAGTGTTCTGAGCGTTCCCTTATTGTTTTTTTTAAATTAAGATTGATATAGATTTGCATGGGTTCGAGTGTATTCTCGAAAGGTGGTATTTAAGTATCCTCAAAATATGGTTTGTGAAAGCCTCAACCGTTTTTTGAGATGATAAAAATCTCTATCAATGCATTTTTTGTTTGACGTTCGGGAACGAGGCGACAAAGCAGGCAAGTACGGACAATAAAACATTAATTCATGCTTTTCTCCTTCAAATAATCAATTGTTTGGCGTGCTGTGTGAGAGTTGGCATTGTCGTGATGAAGGATGAGGCAACGTTATAGATTGTTTTTCCTGATTTCATCGATGACTTTTAGCAAACAAATTTTTCTCTTTGTCTCTTTGTGATTGGGTTAAATTATTCAGAATATATCGGGAATAGAGAACCTAAACGTAAGTCACGTGCTAGTCTTCTTCAATCATCTTGCGCACAGCGTCGATTTTATTTTGGAGCAACAACCGATTTTAGTCGACTTTCACGAAACTCACCACTAACGGAAGCACGACCCTAATGAAATTCTGCAAACCAGTCTTTTCTCAAGGCGCTTCATTACCAGAAGTTGAACGAAGTTATTAGTAAAAAGTCATCAAACGAAAACAGTCGCATGAAATGTCGATTTTTTGACAATTGCTTCTTTAAAACGCTTACTGTAAACAAATTACTCGCCTGAATTTTGTTCTGTCACTACTTCAACAAAAAAAATTACGAAAATGGTAATACCAAATCATAATAGCGACATCTAGTAGTCTCGTTTTTAAAATAAGCAAGAGTGGATACTATAATTACAAGCGGATGTACGAAAATATTTCTTGTAGGTTAGCCTAATTTTGAGATTTCCTCAATTGATATTTTTCCAAATATCGATATTTGTTGTTGTTTATGGGACATCCTACATAAAGTACTCTAATTTGGAAGTATTGAAGCAATTAATCCAAATATGCTTGTTCTTTTGTCCGTTTGCCGGATTAAAAGGGATCTTAAAAAATCCAGGACATGTATATCTTTGCAGGCAACTTACGTATGGAATGTTATCAGTAGCTTGGATATACGTTAAAAAAAAGACGCATCATTAAATAAGTTTGATAAATGAGCAAAAAATAGTCGGCCAACCTCGTTATAAACGATATTCTCTTCTCGCATTTTGTTCTTTTCGAGTAAATCTCTAGAAAGCAGACAAATGCCGTCAGTAACATCTGTTCCGTACATTTCTGACAGCGAACATTAGGTGGGCGCTACGAGCTTTTGCCATCGAGGGTGAGATGTAACGTTCGGGGCGCGAGTGCTAGATATACGGTATGTGTGCGAGTGAATGCAGGGGTCGTTGCGGAATCCGGGAGATTACATGGATTACAACGCAATCCGGCTCTCGGCTATCAAAACCCGTCTCTTATTTGTCGACTCACTTATATTTCCTGACGTTTATGGACGCGCAGATGCTCGTTCGAGAAACAATTTCGTCGCGATCGCAGCCAGCTTCGCCGTTGCTTTTAAATCTAGCGTTAATTAAAATGCGGCAGCTTTTCGACGCGTGTAATTTGGAGGCATCTTAAAAATTCATATCAAAATGTGAAATTGCGTTCTTTGTGGAAGGTAAAATCGGGATAGACGACACAACCTTGAAAGAAAAATCGATTAGTTGACACAGAAATGAATTGATGGAATCTAGATTGGGAGGTGAATATATTCATTAAATAGACATGACAACAGCACAATAAAATATCTTCTTGGACAACGAAATCTTATAATTTACATTATATTAAATGCAGTTTTTCTACATATCACGCAGTATCTTTCGTAGGCTACGTAAATATTGCGATTTTCGCAAGGAATGCGGTCCACTGTAGAAAAAAGTGCATTTTCTTTTGTTTTAAACGAGCGTCAGAATCCTGCTGAGGTGTAAAAGATTTTGTAACATTGATCAACAAGATTTTTGCAAATATGCAATGAGTTATGTTACCAATAAAAGGCATGGTATCCATTTATAAGTAAATGTCATAGTTGATTTAGCTAGGGTTATTAAGTTAAGTAGATCGAGACCGGTGGCACCTTCTCTTAAGAAGCTATGACCATTAGAAAAGGTTTTATAACGTACTATCGGATATCTTCCGTTCATTCAATTTTGTATTTAAATATCTCTGTATTTCGCATGATATATAGGAACACGTGATTATAAGTAATTAAGTAGCGCTTCGCAGTGAAACAATCTAAATATTATCTCTACTTCCATAACTAGCAACCAGCTAATAATATGAGGTCCTCGAAATTGATCACCGTAAATCCGTAAACGGAAAACGTTATAAAGGAGACAGAACAAGTCGATCATTAGCTAATTGCCTAATAATAAGTCTATGGTAATTGAGTCCCATTTCGGCTGTCTTTAGCACGGTTTTTATGCATTTATTCATATCATCATATTCTCTTATGACATGTAGTATACATAAGATTTTGTAGTAGATTTGCTACTACAATCTTTTTAAATAAATCATTTAAAATTAACAGAGACCCAGATTCATTTGAATAATTTTATTGTTCTGATATGTGTTAGTGTATTGTGAAAGTGATTTAACGTTTATTTTCGAGTTTGTACATTATTTTGTCAGAAAATGTCACACTTATTCAAGCAACAGTTGAAGGATGTTTTCAGCACAAGTTTTTAGTAAACGTGTGGTGTGGTATGGTCCGTAGTTATTTATTTGGCTTTTTCATTTTGCTGAACCGCCTCATAGAAGAGCACTACTTAAATTTGTTACAAAATGAATTACAAGAACTACTAGAGAATGTTCCTTTAGAATGCCTACGTATTATCAGCATGATGGAGCTCCTGCACGTTTCGTTCGTCAGGTTAAGCAACATTTGAACGATAGATTTCCAGGGCTTTGAATTGGTCGCGGTGGTCCCAATAGTTGGTGCCTAAGATCTCCACAACTTGGAGCCGCATTAAAGAAAGACATGAAGCAATCAGAAGAACAACAAGCGCCCTTCGTAGACGTAGCATGAAACGTCGATGGCGGTTTTGAAAATTTATTAAAGCAACATGATCAAAAAATGTCAATGTATGAAATTTTGTTTAGTTATAATTACGCTATAATTTGAAAACAAGTGAAAGTCGAATAAGAACGTTTAAGTTTTTTTACGTTATTTTCGCGTGTACAATACACTCCTGGAGTTTGGTCCGTTCCTCCCGATTCACCCCGTGTATCCCATAACGTCTTCTTTGGTGTATGTATATGTAAATAGGTGTTCTTTTTAGTTTAGGATGTTTATATTTTCTTAAACAGGAATCTTTCAAAGATAATAAATCCAGTGATAGAGATAGTTTGGGTATTCTAATATTTTTATTGCCGTTATTTTCGCGGGTCCCGACACTACTTACGTAATTTCACTCAATGTCTTTAGTAAGGTTAATTATAGAATATTGCAGTTTAATTCGACCAATATGATTAGGTACATTGATTGTGAGCTAGGTATTAAACGTTGGAGAGTTTTCACCACTTATTATTTCTTGAAGTTCAAGGCCAGAACTACTAAAGTACAAATTTGTTCTTTTCGATTTTAATCTGTGAGGACGACTTTAATTTATTTTATTTATTTAAATGTTTAAATTTGTGACGTTAAAATTTCTTTGGGATATTTTCATCTGATGTAATTCTGGCCTGATATAATTTTTCACGAAATCGGACGCATTTATATTTTAACAAAGAATTTGCTAGAAAAAATCCTCTTTCTTTCTCTATTTTTAATTATGTTAAGTTTATGTTGTATATTTTTATTGAGAAATTGCACATTGTATCCACCTGTATGAAGTTAGCTCCACGTTTTTGAAAATTAAAATTCTAGCGGTTGTTCCAGGTTGTTCTACGTTTGTTCCACATTATTCCAAAGCATCTCAACAAAAAATCGAAATCGGCTTAAAATATTGAAGAAAAACTTTTTCACTCATTGAAATTCTAAGCATTGTTCCAGAATTTCGGTAATAGTAACAGTATTTCTTATATATGACGAAATGTGGCCAAAAAACGAAATAAGAAAGTGTGAAGTTAGCCCCACTTTTTTTGGAAATCGAAATTCTGGGAATTATTCTAGGTTGTTCTAAAGATTGTTCCAACATTTGAGATTTTGCAATTACTCTTGCAGATCAAAGGATATGGCTAAAAAACGGAATAAGAACATTTGAAGTGAGCCCCACTTTTGAAGAGCGAAATTCTGACAGTTGTTCCAAGTTGTTCTAGTTCTAAACATTGTTTCAAAATTTCAATCTCATATCTCATATATATCAAAAAATGGAGCAAAAATTCGCGTACTCCACCCTGTGTGGAAAATCGAAATTCTGACAGGTTACAGGACTTACATCTGATATTTGAAATAGATGGCTCGCGTCACAGATGATCTTTCATTGAACTTTTAATTTGTTTCGAGAAAGAAAGCAAAACGTAAAGCGCAATGTCTGGATACTTGTAACTTTCATTTACGCTTGATAATTGCTCTGGTGGCAATACATTATCAAATATTTATACGGCGATTGTAATTTTACTAAACGAATGATTAATAACTTAACACCTTCATGAAGCGACCTACTATATGATATGAATATATATACAAATATGATTGTTTAAAAGGATGTAAAGCAATTTGATACAGAATACGGATTGAGGGGCTAACTCTAGAAGAACCTGGAACAACTATTAGAATTTTTCGAAAAAAGGGGTTTCTTATTTTGTTTTTTGCCCATTTCTTTTCATACATAAGAGATACAGCTCTGAAATTCTGGAACAATGTTTAGAACTACCAGAATAAACTGGAACAACTCTCAGAATTCAGATTTTCAAAAAGAAAGTGGGGTTGAGTGAACAAGTTATTTTTTTTTCAATTTTTTAGGCCAATGTTGACTTTTTTGTTAAAATACCTTGGAAGAATGTGGAACAAACCTATAACAACCTTGAACAACCGCCAGAATTTAAAAAAAAATGTAGTATACCTAAACATTTCTCGAATGTATTAATTTCGGTTCTGTGCTGAAGAAAGAATCAGTTTATCGATCCATGGTTTGCTGTAGACGTCGTCCAGTATATCTGATCCATCAATTCAACATTATGCCGCGCTGTTGCTCAGAATAATTGAATGTCAGTGAACTTGAAACAAAGACATTACTTGCGGATTTTTGAACACCCTTCTCGCTATCCTACATATATCAGCACGCGCCGCATTGGATTGCGGCCGATCGAGTCGAGGATAATTTGTCAAAGACGTATTCAGATATATCCGGTTAGATTTATGATATTTGGCGAAAAATGGGATATTGCTATTT
>LR737384.1:20074681-20133068 GCA_902655005.2 Marronus borbonicus
TCCGGTTAGATTTATGATATTTGGCGAAAAATGGGATATTGCTATTTGTTTGATGTTTTCTTGTTTGAGTAGGATTTTAAAACCGTCACTAGAATCTATTTTCTCCAGAGTTACATTGAAAAATTCGCACATCAACCGGTTAATATAAGAACTGAAACTGTTATCAAAAATATAATTCGTCGCACTAATTACAGCATTTCAAGTTGCACTTCTTTACTCAATTATGACGCTATGATATAAGCAATGTCTTCATTTCACGTATTATACGAAGTATTGCACCAAGTTGAATAACGTGCAAACGGTAACATATTTAGGTTTGATATTTGTAGCGTTTAAACTGTTTGGTTTACTTTTTGGCACAAGTTTCACTGCGTTGCAGTATTTGCAGAATGCCGCCACCTTCTTTTTTTTTTTAATAGGAAGAAGAATTTAACTTGGTATAATTCGCCATGAAAGATATTTACTTCAAAAATACAGAAAAATTATTTAAAATTTAACTATTTATTTTTTATTTTTAAACAACTTTAAGCTACTGATTTTCGAAATCAAAATCAATCTTTACCTGTGGTTTAAATTTTTGATTTTTTCCAAATGAAATAAGCATGAATTGCTTAAACCGTCCATGTCAGATCCATTTCGTGCAAGACGTTATTGCTATGAATAGCTAACACACTGCAATCACTTCGATATTTGGCAACTCTGGATTTAAACCAGCTTGATGTTTGATCATTACATATTTCGTTATAACGTTTGTAAGAAATTAGCACTACCTACTAATTAGAATTAAATTTAATTGACGTGGGGTCTTTTAATTTAGTAAATAAAATCTTTAATGCATTTACGTTGTATCTAGTAATCTACAAATTACCTTTCCTTACGCTGTCAGCAGTCGAATTTGTGAGTCCTGGTATATTCGGTAGTTTAAAATATGAAACATCTAGCGGTGCAACAACAGAATTTCTTTCACTCGTTTGTGAATGATTGTGTAGTGAAGGTAGAGATAAGCCATGAATCACTCCATTAAAAACGAATAAAGATTATTGGGGAAAATATTAACACGTTTGCTTAAGTTTTGCTTGTGAAAAGATAGACGAGATAGTTCAATTACTCTATTTGTCATGGCTTCAATTAAGTTAATGTTTTGTATGTATCTTTCTGAAGGTGTGGGTTCTTGACACCAATCTAATTATTAGAGTATTAGGCTCTGTTCTTATGGCTTCCATGTCCAGAAAGAATGTTGACTTATTGATCTCTTTTTCCATAGTAAACCGTATGTGAGGATTAATTTGGTTAAATGTATTTAATAAAGTTTCACATTCATGTTTTGGAAGAGAGCACAAAACTTCCTAATAAAACCTAGTTGGAATGACTAAGTTTAGGGAATGGTCCATAGCAATTTTTGGGCTAAGAGGTGTCCCAAAAATTTTGAGCGTAAAATTTGTTATCAAATAACAAGTAACTATTATCAAAAATGAATTTAGCGATTAAGTTTAAACGGATATTAGTAAATAAAGGGGAAGTTGAAAATTTTGAGATAAATCGGCAATGAGGAATTAATCTTTAATGTTATAGATACTAAAAAAATGTACTTGGAAAATATAATCAGAATGTTGGTAATCTGTAGAAGTATTAGTTTAGTAGTATTACTGGAGATAGTAGGCCTTAGTGGAACGCCAATGCTAATGACATAAGTTACTTCATATTGTCGTATTAGGTTGGTATCAAACACCCACTCATTAAGAAAGATGTATTAATTATCATTCGGCACACCCTACGAATCAAAAAATTAATTTAATTAAAGTCATGAGAAATAGAGTAATTAAACTATCTCATCTATCTTTTCACAAAACAAAGCTTTCCTCAGTAATGGCTATCCTTATTTTCTTTCGAGTAGAGTGATTCATGGCTTAACATTACCACTACTTAATCGTACTCAAACAAGTGAAACAAATCCTATTGTTGCACCGTTAGACATTTCATGTTTATGTCATACAAGAACTCACAGATACGACTATTGACGTCACGAGGAAGGATAATTTGAAAATTCCATTAAAGAGTTTATTCACAAAAGTAAAACAATCCGCGTTATTAAATTTAAATCTAATATAATTTATCAGATTCCTTTCAAATTTTGTAACCAAATATATAGTGACCGAACGTCAACCTGACTAAAATCCATGATTACCAAACAACGAAGTGATTGCATATGTATTGTAATGTTACAAAATAACTTCAATGAGCTTAGCTGTCGTCCAGCCACATTATACTTAGAATTTCACCAAGTTATAGTGTTGTTATAATATTTCAATAAAAAAAAATCAAAAGTGCAGTCAATAGCATAATATTGAAGAAAAGGTGTTCAAAGAAGGACATAAACCTTGTGTTTATGTAGATTTAAAGTTAGTAGTTATTTACATTTCTACGTCTTAAAACTAACAATTTCCAATTTGCCGAAAGAGTGTTTAGGGACATTCCCGGATTTACGACCCTCAATTTCTATAAATTAAAGACCTTCGTAAAATTTTGCAAATTTCTCAAGTTTCATCCCCTTAAAACATAACAGTATATACGTAAATTTTGTAGTACGGCCTTGATGAAGCTTTAAATAAAAGCTTGACACTTAAAAGAGTGATTTTGTTTTTGAAAATTCATTATTAACCACGTTGGAAATACCAATAGCTTCGTTCATATTTGCAATGGGCGCAAATTCCAAAGAAGCTAGCACTCTGGCATTCAAATATGGTCCTATTAACTGGTTAACAACTGTAAGTAATAGAAATATGGCTACACTTGAAACTACAAGCAAAATTCAATGACAAATGACTGACTATTGAATTTAGGGATATTGTCCATAGACAGTGAATTATTAAGCTAAATATGTAATAATTATACGTTTAAACAATATGATGTGTTAACCTAGATTGCTATTTTAGTCTCTCCAACATAACTTATACGTTTTGTCACCGCTAACAGGAGCTAAGCAGATTATTAGGGCTGATCGCTAATTATTTCAGACGCGCAAAATAAACAGATATTTATTTTTAAGTTGTAATGTATTTATTATTATTTTAGCATTTAAATTGAATCAAATTAAATTTTGTCGTAATGTCTGTTAAACCACAATTTTGCATCACAACGGCGGATAGAGCAAACGGCGAACTGGCTCGACGACGAAACGACCTAGACCCAGAAAATTCAGTTTGGCAGCCACCATAATTACGGGAAGTTCCTTTCTGGAAGGTTTTTTAACCTTGTCTGTTTATTCGAATAAAGCAGGCCTCTGAGACAATAGTTCTATCATCGTTATCCTTCAGCCATATGATTTTTTGTTAAATTGAGAACTCTGGCTTCTAAGACAGTTTGGAAAAATAAAATTTGGCTTTTTGTACTTATTCTTTACATATATAATTATATTATGCACCAAAATCTCTAGGCGACTTCAAACCTTTTTGAAAGTAACGCTGGTATTGAGGTTTCCAATGGGTACCATATATATGAGCAAGACTGCATTTAAAAATAAATTCACTTCGGCAAACGAAAACGTGAAAATAATGAAATTGATAGAAACAATTAATAAAAGCAAATAGTTAGGATTAAATTAAAAATAGAAAAAGGATATGTACGTATAATACGGGTAATAAGCAAGCAAACGTAAAAAGGCAGAGAGAAACATGTATATGTCTAACCCGTAGCTTTCACTGCATTCGTCCCACATAAATTTGTAATTGAAGGCACTCAAAGCACCCTTCATTGTTCCTTTCGATTCTGGGGTTGGATTAAAAATTACCCTAGTTCTAGTATCCAACGCAACGTACTAATGGTAGTAACTCGCGTCCTGATAATTAAAATACCAACGTTCAACGTTTTCAACACGTTCCCGTATCATCAAGAGCAAATAAATGCGTATCGTATATCGAACATTTATTAGTAAACTCCTCTTGCATGTGCCAGCAGGTAAATTGAAATTATCTTAAAAGCGCCAATGACGCGCTACCGTAAAGTATATACATATATGAATGTTATAAATGGACATATGCGTGCTTTTGACAATTTGTTATTATTCGCCCCGATTGGCTTTTGACATAAAACATATGCGATGGTTATGCATTTACCTAATAAATGAAAGCGTGTGTGAAATAATATTTCAGTAGTAAACAATTACGAAAAAGCTTCCATTCTATTGTTCTAGTTTCCCATCTGACGTTCTGCAACTACATTAGACGATATTTTGTTTATCTCTCCATTCTCCTATAAATGAGAAAACCATAAGTCATATGAATAAAGGTCAATGCAATAAAAGCGATTGAGTGTGTTTCTTTTTCAATTTTTACCAATTAATTAATTAATTAATTTATTTATTTATTGAAGACTAGTACAAACTCTAATTAAGAGCTTACTACATACCATAATATATATAATTGTGATAATAGTAAATACTATAATTCCGACGATTTGCTTCAGAGTAAAACAAAAATAGAATACAGAAAAAAAAAATACAACAAAGCAGAACAAAATACAACAACGGTTCTATATTGACAGATATTCCACAGCAATATAAGCTATAGATATTACGTATACGTATAGCATCAACTGAAATGCTGTATATGCTGTACGTATAAATTAGTATAAATAGTAAAGATTCGTACCGAACGGATCACATATGGGAATCGAATAAACTCTACGAATCATACGAATCCGACCCATCGCTAGTATACCGACTTCAGTAGGCCTATCCAACAGGATGGTATGGTTGACCTTATCAAACGCCTTGCTGAAGTCCGTATACGCACAATCCACCTGAACACGATCATTTTTGCTTCTCAATATTGAGTCAACATGCTCGACCAAATTAGTTCGTACAGAATGATATTGAACAAAGCGTGCGGTTGTGAAATTAAACATTGTCGTAAATAATCGATTTAAACATTCTCGGAATGATAGCAAAAAGTTAGTGACATCGAATCTATCACCTTTAAAAAACTAAGCAATATGAGAATTTTTGCATAAAAGTCGGAAAGTAGGGCATGAAAGCGGCCTATTACTAAACTACTAAACAATACGCTCATTTTTGTCCACATGATTTAATAAAATGGGCAGGAAGAGCATCAGACCCCTGACCCTCCCTACCATCAAGATTTTGTGATTTGGCACTCACACTTGCTTCATTAATACAGCAACTACTAATTGCCGAACCATTCATCAGCTTTTATAAGCTGCTACTAGACACACCTTTGTTCCGATCACAAATTGAGGAAAGATAGAGTCATAAAATAGATTGCAGATAGCGTCTCCGTCGACCGCCTTGTTATCATTAGATCTAGTATTAGGAAACGAACGCGATGATCTACACACACGAGAACAGGATCGGAAAGCTTTTGGGTTTCTAATAATATTATTCTCAATATGGGCATATGTCGTTTGTAATCGTCGGTAATAAATTGTTTAAATCGAGCTGTAAGAATTCTAAAAGATAAAAAATGAAAGGATTTTCACTTCTGTTGCATCTTCTGCTTTTTTTTTTATTCAGCTCCTTTTAGATAGCCAGGCTGGAAACTATTTATTTAGAATGCGTTTAAACGTGACAAAGGCGAACAGGACATTCCAAACAATGTTATAAAATGTGTTTAATGCTAAATTAATAGAAAGTAAAGCTAACTCAAGCAACCAATTAATTTTAGAAAAGCGGGCATTCATATCTGTATAACAATTGAATAAAAATTAAACTATTGCAAATTGATTATAGGAAAGCAACTACACCTTGCACTCCTTGCACTCCGGCATCACAGGATCGTTTAAAATTAGATCAAGCAATCTACCAGTATAATTCCCAACACAATTAAATTGTATTAGTTAAAACATTGACATACAAATATCAGTATTTTTATTAATCTATTAGTGTTCGGGTAGAAACCGCGTCATTGTCGTAGTTTCTGCCAACGTTTCAACCGCACTCTTATGGGACATCTTCAGGGCTGTTTTTGCACATTGCCTGAGGACTATTCATTCTGGAGAGGTTTATATAGGGTTTGTTTTCGGTCACTTAAGCGGAAATGTTACAAATCAATGAAACGTGGCATTGATTGGTATGTTTGAAGATCTTTATCGAATCATGGATTTTGCGAGACAAGATACGTGTATATCCAGATTGAATTTAGTGGCTAGTTTCCAGTTTATGAGCCTGAATGTATGCAAAAACTGCGTACAATGGTCGTGCTCATACGAGCATTGTACGTGCTGACCAAAGCGAGGCATCAGCACTCATATTTCGCCGATGGCTACATACTACTACATGTTTGTGGGAAAATGGATTCTGATAGGTAACCAGCGGCCAGACAATTGCGATATTTGATGGAAAAGTAGTCTGAATCTTGTTGAAGTGATCCGGGACACCTTGAATGTAGGGTAGATACGCTTGTGGAGAATAATTATTGCGGATCGGAGTTTCTGTTAAGTGGTTCACTTCTTGAGGAACCGAAATGGGTATAGATGTGGGTATAGCTTTTTGAATAAGCGAAGTGGTAATTACACAATTTGGGCTGGATAATGATGTGAGAGACCATTGAGATATCTATCCGTGTGCGTGGAAAGCCCACCAGATTTAAAAATGAATTGAGTAAATGGACGAGACTACCAATCACAATCGTACAATGTTATGTTCTTAGAAACAATGGTCGCTTGCATAATTAAAAATCCATTCACAGCTTTATATTGTATTTAGGAAATAAAGATGCTTCTTTATCCGTTTCAGGACATCCACGATTCTTTAATCAACTCTCATGCGGTTTAGATCTTGTTTCAATGGTCGGCGAATGGTTAACCGCTACCGCCAACACCAACATGTTCACGTACGAAATTGCGCCCGTTTTCATTTTGATGGAGAATGTTGTCATGACGCATATGAGAGAGCTTATCGGAAGCAACTGGGTAAACGGCGATTCAATTCTTGCACCAGGTAAGTAAACTATGAATTAATACGAAAATGGAAAACATTGATCACGTTAGATTTCTTCAGGACATCTACAGCTGTCCTGATCTTCAGGGGGATTTGTACTTATTTTGTAAATGCTAGAACGTCAACATTTTTAGAAAATATATTTAAGTATATATATCCAGATGCGATAATTGGAATCACCTGTACATTGTTACGTTTTCGCTTTATCCGTGTAAATTGTGTAACGATGCATGTAGCTAATATTCAAAGTAAAAGTGATATTGACCGTCTTGTATTTGCATGTCGCATCCAAGTGGTGTTTGGTGTTAGTATTCTTATGTATTAAAGGTTAAGTATGTTGCTTATAATCATGTTGCCGTTCTTAAACTGTCGATTCAAAATGTCAAACCCAAGCACCGATAGAATTTCCCGGATAATTTAAGTTGGTATTTCTGATAATAGAAGGCATATTGGCATCATTACCGGAGCTACCAACATCAATTATCCGCGGAATTTATAAAATGCTGTGAAGGCAGCTAGTTACAGAATGAATCACATAAGGGGTTAATTGATATAATTTTATGTCTGAGAATAATACAAGCATTTCAAAATGTAACAGTTATCCTAAGTATACTGTTTACAAACGATTGCGTAAATCGTATGTCGAGGTAGGGGAAGAAACCTCGAACTTCCACTGTAGATAAACAGTAGATAGAATAACTAGAAAACTACAATCAAAGTTAGTAAGTTTGTTCATTTAAATTGCGTTACGTGTGTTTTTTTTATTTTGATTTTAAATTTATATTATCATATTTATGGTTATATTGTTAATCTGCATGAGTTTTTTCGGTGTGATTCAAAATAACAATAATTTTTTTGTTATTTCCCCATCGCAATCATTGCAACACTCGCAGGTTACGGTCCTAGCGAGCACCGGGACCTGCAAAGCCTGACGGCGAAGGCCAACACCAGTAACAGTCCACAAAACTTCAGTAGAATTCTTATTTCATTGCTTCATTATTACAAATTAATCAGCAATTGATAGCATGCTATAAATAAAAATTAATTTTATTTTGAAAAAAGCAAGATAACAAAGTAAAAAGCAAAAACTCCCTATTTATGTAGCAGTCAAATTCATAATTTGCATGTTAGTTCTCTAAGTAACAAACAAAAGTTTTTTTGAAGAAGGCTCTAGTTATAAGTCAGAATGTTGGTACACTGATGGAAAGGTTTTTTTCCTTTAAAGCAATATACTTTACCTCAAAGAAATGGCAGTTTTCAATAGAGTCGAATGAATATTTTTTTAAACACAAAGCAATATTTCTCTATTACCACATTCAAAATTTCTTTGAATGAAAGAATAATTAATGTTGTTGTAAATAAACACTTTTCAATCAAAACTCCATCTTATTTATTTTAAAATAATAATTGTGTTGGGGTAAAGATTTTACTTCGCTGAAAGAAAAGCGATATTTTTTTAATAGAATAACTAGGATTCTTTGTATAGAACACATATTTCTTTCGAAAGAGTAATTTAGTGCTGTATGCTGCTATTTTCTCACATCTGTTCATTTCAGAAAGCACACTTAGTATTGTACATCATCTAGGGTTCCTAAAATGAACAGAAGTGTGCGGAAGTAACCTTCCTAGCATAGCACACAGCACTAAATTATTCTTTCGAGGGAACAGGTTTTATATTATAATTAATTAGACAATTAAAATTTTATTGGAATGGAAAGGTGCAGAAAGCAAATTAATACTGATATCTTAAAATGAACAGATGTATAGGTACAACCTTCCTGCATTGCACGGTAGATTAATTTGCTAATTTAAATGCCAAAATATTAAGTGAACAGCAAATCGCATATTGGACACTTTCTATTATTTCGATGCATAAATCTGGCAATGTTCACGAAACCCTTGAAGAATTATATTGTTAATGATTCCTGTAAATAATTGAATAAATATTATTATTTTAAATGTTGGCTAGCAGTTAGTGTAGTAGTATATAGGATCTTACCTTATACCTTATACCATATAAACGAATATCAAATTTTACTTGAACATACTTTCTAATACAAAATACATAATTTATGCCTACCATAAATTACAAAATATACAACAAAATTTTTGTAGCTTGAATAAATTGGTCTTCATTTGCATTAAAATGACGCCGGTTTCTCCTTCGCACCTTAGCCGCTACGTAGTAGTAATCCTAATAAAATAGTAATGTGTTTATACCGTAACTATTTATTATTAAAGTTGAGTAATTGCGTAATTGTGTTTTAATCTAGAGGCGTACAACAACATGAAATAGATTCTATCCAAAGTCTTGTTTGCAATTTTATAACTGAATTTGGAATTTAATTACATTACATACAACAAACGTAAAGCCTTAAAATATGTAACGTGGAACATTTATAATGATAAATATATCTAATTTTACCAAGAGTAACAGCGACAACAATAACGTTTCACATCCTGAAAAGAGAAAACATATTCTAACTTTAGCAACGTTGCATAAACAAACGCAAAATAGAGAATATTAAATCTAGCAGAAAGAATTATTCCATCTAAAAATTTGGTTTTTCAATAGGAGTAAATGTTTCTTTAATTGGAAGAAAATAAGCTTTCGTTTAAAGAAATAAGATTTGTTTCAAATCTGTAGGTTTTTTGATTTAATGACATATTCTTTCAAAGAAAGTAATTGCGCTTTGACTTAAAGGCATAGGCGAAAATGTGTTTCATTAGAAACACGCGTTTTTTCGAGTATAAAAAATGTTGCATTGTAATAAAGAAATATGCTTAAAAGAATTAATTTGTTGGAATTAAGAAATCCTTTCTATAAGTGTAGTCATTCCAAATGTGCCACATGCTTATCAAACGTTGCTTCAAAAGCTTATCTTCTAGTCTCATTATAGTATATTATATGTATATAAATTGGAAGGGCTTCTCATTAGCTAGAATAGTTTATAAAATGATTTAGTAGGTTTGTATACGTGCATATGTACCAACTTCAACATATAAAGGCACTTTTGACTTATTTAGGTTGCATAATATTTTCGTCAATTCAAATTTAAAACGAGAGATTTGATATTTTTGAAATCTTCGTAGGAACCTATAGTATTGAAAGAATATTAAATCATATTTCGGGAAAAATATAGATACCTACTTGGGTTTAACTTAATTAATGTTATTGTATTGAAAAATGAGGTAACCTACTGTCGTAGTAGGTATATTAGTAAACGTTTATACCTCTACTTCTACTCTACATTCGTGGTATTTGCTCTTGTGCGATTCTTCCACCAGGCGAATTCAAATGTTATTGAACCATAAATTGCGAACATTCAATTGTTACAGGTGGATCGATATCCAATTTATACGCTTTCCTGGCCGCTAGACATAAAATGTTTCCAAACTACAAAGAAAAAGGAATTGCTACCATCCAAGGCCAACTGGTGATGTTTACTTCTGATCAGGTACAGGAAATTGCTTCTATATCACGGTTCATCGTAATATCTATTTCTTCTCTTCCACTAATAATCGTATTATTGGCTTGATTTGTTTACAGTCAGGCAGATTAACTTAATCTGTGATCTAATAAGACAATTTATCAGGAAAGAATTATTTATAAAGAAATTATTTTAAGTTTCATTTCTATTTATTGATTTCTATCATATTTTAAGTATGGTACTGAGAAAGTATTACTGAAATCGGTCTAAAAAGATATACGGTAAATACTTGTACTATCTGATAAAATCACTGAACCGAATTTTCTTTGACACGTAATAAGTAACACTACCAATTTAATTGAGCCTTCTTTCTTTGAAGTAGATTCACTACATGCAATTATTTATATTTTTATTCAAGCATGTTACATTCAACTGTTCAAAGTTAAATTGTGGCATTGGAACACTGAAACGTTTTTACTACCACCGTATGATAGTGAAGTGTTCGAGTATACCCCAAATGAATAAAATATTTACTAGCCATAAGAAATATCTAGACGTCTCTCAATATGGTATTTCGCTATATGCTCGTTAAGGGTTTCGCTATTTAGATAAATGTAGATTGTAGCTTTAAAGCTCTTTCCATGCTGATTTTCTTGTAAAAGAAAATATATCATACTGGGAAATATTATTAATTTACAGTATTACAATTCGAATATTAAATAATTAATAAAATTTAAATTTTTTATATTTACAGCATTTGAATTATCTTTAATTATTATTCACATTCTGGCATTTTCATAATTTATACTATTCATTTTTTGTTTAAGAAAAGGCTCCATTAGTATTACTTTATAGGGAATAATCACCAATTTTCTTCTTAATAATATTTTATTGTAAAAAACACACAAACTGCATGCACAACGATGTATTCAAGAAGTTAGATATAAAAAATTATGACATCGGACAAATTTTTGAGAAAATTACTTACAAATTTAATGTAAAGCTAATATTCTAAGTATTTTGGTTGTTAAAAACGGTCAAAAGCAGTCTACAGCTATTAAAAAAATAAGAAGAAAAATGAATTTGGAAAACATTTACTGAACTTCAAAAAATTCAATCTATTTACAATATTATCGCATTACTTTCAACTGTTGTTTGAACTAAATGTATCACTAAATCTGTAATTGTTGCTTCTATTAGCTGCCTTAATAACAGTGATACCAATAAAAATTTGTCTAATTGCTAATAGATGCCCTAAAATAATTAGTTAATAAGTGGTAACACATATGTGCCAAATTGGACTAATCTCCAATTATGTATATATTAGATTATTGCTAAGAACTCAACTGTTGTTCAACATATTTTTAAAAAATGGCGTATTTTACAATTGGTAGTCTGACACCACATATGCAGCATAAAGTACGTGCACTGATATTAATCTTACCTCATTTTGTATTAAAAAGAAACAAATAAATATCTGTGAAATATATTTATTTGTTAATAAAAATCCTTTACAGCTTATCCAGTAACTCTTTTTAGTTGCTTGTGAGGAAAATTCTATGTTAGCGTTTGAAGGAGTTTTTTGATAAAACCGAAAAGGCTATTCACCTCGCTACATCTTTTCTTTTGTGTCACTTGTGGCGATACACAGATGTACATATGCTGCAAACGCCAACCCTCTACATCTATTAATTGTTTTCCAGAGTCATTACTCGGTGAAATCTTGCGCTTCCGTATGCGGTCTAGGGACCGATAACTGCTTGATGGTACCTTCCGACATCCAGGGTCGTATGATTCCTGCCGAACTAGAGCGTCTAATCCTTGACAGGAAAGCAAAGGGTCACATCCCCTTCTTCGTGTGCGCCACTTCAGGAACTACGGTGCTCGGTGCCTTTGATCCCATAAACGAAATAGCGGATATCTGTCAAAAATACGGCTTGTGGTTGCACGTTGATGTGAGTACAAGTTGTCAAGTTTTTGTCGATAAGTATATACTATTGACGAGTTATTAGAAATGTAGTTTTCCCAAATAAGGCGATTCTTTTAATAATGCGTTATTTTATTGACAGTAAAATTAGGTTAAAACGAACACATTATTTTCAATTGTGATACTTTTTTAAACTCCTCTTAAATTTGGAATATATGTATTTAGTTAAGCTAATTTTTGTCTTAGACCTTCGTGGCCTTGTTCTTGAGTTTTACATAGTTAATATGAGATCATTTTCAGGCTGCATGGGGAGGCGGTTTACTACTTTCCAAGAGATACAGACATCCACGTCTATCTGGCATTGAAAGGTAAGCATGATAATGTTGTGTCCTGTTGTGTTAACAATCCAGTAAAATCTAATTGGAAGTAGTAATAAAAGACATATATTTTTAAGAAATCTACTAATTAAAAGCTATACTTTGTCAAAATTACATTTAAACATAGTACCCGACGTCAGTATTCGTAATTGCACATTAAGATTCACGTCAACTTAGGAATTAAGATAAAGCATCAAAGAGGTCAGTCAGGTGGAAGACGTTGGATTGGTAACTCTGTCTATGGAGGTAAATAAACAGACAGATCGAAGAAAAGTCGATACATTAAAACAGAAGATCATTTAAAAATTAAACATTAGAGTAAACTCAAGTTTTAATGTTTATTAAACAATCTATTAATATTATTTTGGGCATTGAATTTAAAACGTTTGTTGAACTTTAAATATTGAAAATAAAACGGTCAATTGGATTTTCTCGATTTACTTTTAACTATATCTTTAACATCTTGATATATCATCTACGTAGACTCTGTATGAGTTCATCGCTAAGAAACAAGGTGTACTGTCTCACAAGATTTTCTGTTACAAAAAATTAATAGCGACCAGTTTCGTGTACAAAACATATCTTCAAGCCGTGCTATAAAGAAAACAATAATGGACAAATGGAATTATCTGACTTAAAAAAACTGATTAATACATTAATAATTAATTGTTTTTTCGTCTACAAAAGGAGAAAAGCAATTTTTGTATATATGTTTAAATTTAGAAATACAAATATTTTAATTCTAATCTATTTAGTATTTCGAAATTTAAACATATACCTTCCCTAAACTACTTGATCTTGTGAATTATATAAACAAATGCGTTTTTCTTTTAAGTAGTGACGAAAAAACAATTCACTATTACTTACCTTTGTTAATCAGTTCTTTTTATCGGATAATTTAATTTGTCCCCTCTTGTTTTTTTTTTCTAGTACTACCTGAAGATGTGTTTTGTACATGAAACCGGTCGCTATTAATTTGTTTCAACAGAAAATATTGTGACAGTAGACCAACTTGTTTTTTTTTTACTTTTCCTTAATCTTGTGTATATTTGGCACTTAGGGGTACAGTTATTAATGATAAACCAGTTTGCGAATGGAACAGTAAGAATAATCGATTACTTGTCGTTTTAAATTTTAAAATTGCGCCTATTGTGTAAATACCAGGAAGCTGAAAACGCCCTTCTATATATTATTACGTATCTCGTTTCTCCATCTACAAATAAACAAAAAAAACAAAAAAAAATAGTATAGCTTTCAAATGTATATTTCTAACATATCTTGAACATTTATAGTTTTGTTCTGAATCTCCTAAATTTAGGTACACCTATTTTCTTCCGCAAATCCGAAATTTAAATACATTTTGACGTAAAATACTTGACTCCATCTAGATATTGCATTATAACGCATTAGAAGTTCACCTAACTTCATTCAAATTCAAACACCCGAAACGTCATTTTTAAATAACGCCGTATATTTTTTGTGTACCCATCGTATAGGAAATGTGTACATAATCTAACGTTTTTGAATCATTTTTTTTTAATTTTCAACATTTTAAGCCTAAGCCACTTACGAGATGAAATACTTGATACATATGACGTATTCTGGGGTACAACACTTAAATTGCGAACACGTATTGAAGCGGAAGAAAAGAATTTGTCATACTTTGATAAAAAAATCTTAATACACTATTTTTTATTGAATACTCTGCATATATTTGAAAATTTTGAAAGATAGTTCAATTTTTGAAATAGTACCTTACCGGCTATTGTTCTGAAATTAATAATATGAAAGTTACAATAGTTTCTAGTCTAGATGAAGCATACACGTTTGTGGCTGTTGATAACGTACGTCCAAATAAATGTTAACATATTTAAATAAAACATAGCTAAATATATAAAAAAAACGTAATAGACACACTTTAGCATGCTTTGACGCGAAATTATAAGTAAACTATATAGATTACGTTTAATTGTTAAAAAGGTAGATTTAATAATTAAACACGGAGTAAATGTATACTACGTAGCTTGTGAGCACCTTAAGGGGGTAAACTATTTGGCCTTGCATACATTTATCACAACCTCCTGTATATTTTAGTCTTCAATTATGTTATTCATTTCAGAACAATAGTGCAGCCTTGGACTATGTCTTAGATAACCGTAAGAAATTCCAAGGTCTTAGGAATAAACAATTCTCAGGTCTACGGATTGAAACTATATTTAACAACCACACATAATTGTGGGATTATGTACTTTCCACTTAGTCTATCTCTTACGTCCGGGGGCGAAAACGTATTACTGCAGCATTAGGAAAGAATGGCATTGCGAGATCGAAGAGAGTCAGAGAAAGATTTATCCAGTGAGTTATGGTTGCATTATAAAATTGCAATTTCAATGAGAACTTCAAGAAGACGCGTTAAAAAGCATTTCAACATCGCCAAACATAAATGCGAGTCATTAGAGGTATAAAACAGGAAATTGTACAAGAATGGGGAGCTATAGCTGCTAATACTACCAAAAACTTATCTTGACAATGCGCAATTGCTGTGAAGCTGTTACTGAAGTGCATTGTGTGTCGTCACAAAAATATTGATATGAAATGTATTAATAAGTTGTTGTTTAAAATACGTATATGCAAGCTGGGTGTTCCATTTAAAAAATAGAACATTTTTATGTGTTACAATAATGCGTTTTCCAAATTTATTTTTATTAACTGTATGTTAACCAGCAGCGAAGACACTATTACTTTGTCAACAGGAATTTCGTAGGACTAATAATAACGAAGTTAGCAATAGTAGGGCGTTAATTTGAATCGCCTATTCGATTAGTACCGTAACAAATCAATCCGGATTAATTGTATTATGTTATGGATTTTACCGTCTTAAGTACACAAAATTAAGCACACCAAACACATAAATCTGTATAAATAGCACAGTAAATGTGACTGTCGAAAATTTAAACAAAAAAAAATTACAATTTACATTACTTATCCTCAAGTGTAATTTTTAGAATAGTTTCCATTTACGATCTAGTTCACCGAGTAGATGAAACAAAATGCACTAAAAACACGTGAATTTTTCAATAATTTTTGAGAACAACTTAACATACCTAAGGAGTGCTAATAATTCCCATTTTTTTATTAATTATATAAATTATAAATACTTTAAGTAGGTTAGATTTTATTTATATTTTTGAGATAGTCTACGATTTCATATTTAAATATAATTGTTACTTTTAAACAACTTGTCTTACTAACTTATTCCTCTATTTTAAAAAATAAGGGTACTTTACTCTTGAGACTCTCAATTTTATATCTCCGCCCTGTATGGGATAAAAAATAGATTGCATTCAAAAAGTGATGCTTAAGCTTTCTGCATTACTGCACTTTTATAGGAGTCCATAATAACAAAAAATCCCGTATGGTGCGTACTTTTCGATGCCGTTTTGTAAATGGGACATTAATGTCAGCGGAACCGAGTTACTTAGATATTGCCTTAAGTGCAGTAGTTCAAACACAAATTACTAACTTGTAGTTGTTTTTAACGAATTGAATTTGTTCACATGCACACAAAGTTGAGATTCTATGGATTGTTTTTGAATAACACAAATTTAGTACTTCGCTTGTTTTATTTTATCGGCAGCGATATCCGTGAGTCTGTAGATAATGAAGTGCGTCTATTTAGCAAGTGCCAAACGCTGTTGAAGACTATCGACTAACCAATAGATAACAGGCTAACCTGTAATTAAACACCTGTTAGGTATACATTATTTGTTTTAATAATCCTAGTATATTAAGGATGATACAGAAATTAATACATTTATGTTATCAAATTTGGACAAATTAAATTTGATTAATGAGGTTAGTACAGTGTGTTTCTGTCTAAAATTTTACATAGATTGGATATGAGCAACGAGTGCTAATTTGTATTTTTTCAGTTCTCTTTAGGAATTATTACAAAGATTTTCAAAATTCTGCCAGGTAGGTATCATTGCTTCGAAAATGTATTTGTTTCATGCACTGTGTACTAAAATTGTTTACTACTCTATGAATAGACGTACAAATTAAGAACACATAAAAATGAGATTTTCCTCGGTAACATTAAAAAAAGAGCTTTCTTCGTCTTCTTGTATGTATATAAAGGGATTTAGGAACGGGTCGCGTAAAACCGACGATAAGCCTTCGAATGGGAATTGATTTGCATTAGAACGCCGCCGCCAGGCACTCTTGGAGTACTTATCCTCTATCAAAGTACGCCGTAACGCTGAAGGGTCGTAAGAGCCAATTGACTTAAAATTGCGGCACACCTTACTGGTTTTGGAGGCATTAATGGCAGCTTCATTCGACGATCCATTTCGCGTGTCAGACAGCTAATCCATTTTACTTAAAATAATCGCGAACGAGTGTTTGCTCAACACTTAATCCATTAACGTAATAATATGCAAGCATAATAAATTACGGCAAAAGGTTAACTTTACACGGTGCACATGTGTATGTGCCTTTTTAAAATAATATATGAAGAGCGACTACGCAGTCGAAAATATGATTTAAGAGTTTGACGCGTGACAGGTCGTAATGTAAACAGATAAAGCTTACGATAACTGAAGCTGTACGCACTATGTGTAATGTATGTAATAGATTAATTTAATTGACGTATAGAGATAAAAGGATCTAGTGGAACTTAATAATTACATTCACGTATCGAAATATAAATATTTCTAGAAAAGCAGCAAAGTACATCCTTATCCAACGAGCGCGTAAAGTATGGTAGATACACGATGTTCTTGAGGATGATGCATTGCGTGCCGTACATGAGCTGCCTTATATACTACAGTTCGGAAACCATGCAAAACTTATGTAAAAATCTGCAGAAATATTTATTGTCATTTCTTAAATAACGAGAAAAATGTTATTTGGTAGCAACAGTTCGCTAAATCCGAAAACAAACAACAACGAAAAGGCTAGTTAGCATTATGCTTCATTTCACAAAACGTGGGGGAATCAAGGTGCTGAAAATGAAATAGTATTGTTTATCACATTTTAGAAAGTACCGACAAAATGTATCAATGTTAAACATCAATTTCCCACAGTACAGATTTCTTGCAAGGTAACTTTTCTTCAAGAAAGCAACAAAGACGAAACATTTTCATGTTTTCGACTTCGCATAAAGTGAAAAACGAAAACATGAAATAGGAGGATTTAATAACGATAGATAACAGAATGATCTACACGTTATGAAAATCACTACGAAAAAATTCATTAAATTTGAAGTAATTTGTTTCTCGAAGAAATGCTCGGACAGGTTGACTTTATTTTTTTTTCTTCCACTTTTGATTTTCAAGTAATGACGTTGAAATCGAAATTTAGATTTTTCTGATTTTTTTTCCTATTTTGATAGATTTAATCTATTTAATTGTCTAAATGGTGCTATAAAAATGTTAATGCCTCAGTTAGCAAAATGAAAGTCATAAAAAATAATATGAAATGATTGTTTCTTTTAAATTAAGTGTTAGAAATGATCAGCCTCTTGGCAATGAGCAAATCAATGGACACATTCATGTTGTATGAATATGATCAGGGTCATATTCATTAAGTTCTTGTAGTAATTGTATTTTGTAAGGATGGCGTCTTTCTATTCTTTGCTATAATTGATCAAGGTGCATCATCAGAATTCTCACTCACACTCAACCAAATGTCAAGTTTCACATTTTTATTTATTTTTCTTATGACGCTCTACACTTGGAATGTGCTTGACATGCTCAGCTTTCTTTCTAAATTTTCTTTCGATTTTACTCGCTGTGAATTGGCTGATATTTATATTTCGTTATTTCGTATTAAATCATTTGCACACCTCTTGCTAAGTTCTGGTTTTACCGTGGCAACGAATGTATTAATGCTTAGAATAGGCTCTTATAACTCTGTACACCATTTTTGATATGTAATTACAGTAATAAAAAGTATTTTCTATCGCCAATAAAAATTTTGAAGTTTGTTTACATGGGTAACACCGAATCGAAGATATTTCTTGAACCCTTGGAGGGCCTATCTAAAGGATGCATAATATGTGGACCACACAATTTGACGTAACAAAGTTGATATCCGTTTCCGATTTAAACAAGAGCGCCATGAAGTTGTAAATATTTTTAAGAAATACATTATTATGCATAAAATTGCTCAAACAAAGTGTCAAAAAGATACTTTAACTATTTCCAGAAATACTTTTAATAAGTCATCATCATGAATGATCCTATATAGTTTATAGATAAATGGGGTGGATAACTGCAGACCATACGGGATAGCATATAACAATTTTTTTAAGCTGGATCTGACAGAATCATTTGCATTCTTGTCTCTGCTATTATATATCAACATTTGCACTGTATTGAGTCCTAGTTGTAAAGTAAAACAATGTGGAAGAAGCTATATAAACATTTGTAAATTGTGTTGTGTCGGAACGCTAATGAGCAAGAGTTTATCCGTTCTCCCCTGATGCTACAGGCGTAGTAAGACTTACTTTCCTTGAAATTTGATAGCAGGTAAGTATCCGTATTAATGGAATAGTCCGAAATTAAAAGTAATTTCCGAGGTGTTGTCGTACATTTACCTACCATGCGTATGGAAGCGTTTAATATTCAAACGTAGTGCAAATGTAAAAACACCCTTAGTTCTCTTTCCATTGAATCTATTAAATAATAACTACAAGAACAAATAATTCTTGCGCGCACAAATTTTCTTCCATTCCATGTTTTAAATTTATTTGAACTTCCACGACCATATAGAGCTTTTAATGCAGCATTTAACCCGGATACTGTTCTTCGAAGCGGGAACGTTCTAATCCGGAGACTGCATGAAGATCGACAAGAGCACATCTGTTATGTTCTCATATAGTCAGGGATTATCGACTAGTCTAAATTTTAGACAAGCTTTTGCTCTTTTCGGGGTTGATGCATTATCTTTTATTTGCTTTGCTTTGTTTCGATTCTGTTTCCTCTATAGCAGCAAATTCTGTGATTACTAACATTCAAATGAATCTCTTCAAGGCATAAGAAAAATTAAGAAAAGTAAAAGACTGTTGTTTGTATGTATAAATTGGTTTTATAATTTCGTATTAATTTTAATATTTCTTACAGAGCTGATTCTGTTACATGGAATCCGCATAAATTAATGGGTGCTCTATTGCAATGTTCTACTATTCATTTCAAGGAGGATGTAAGTATTATATATAACTATCATAATACTAACGTAAGTCACAAATAGCCAGAGCAAATCGCGTTTCACTCGAATATAGTACAATTGTAATTGCAATTATCTTCGAAGTTTTTTAAATTAACGAGGAGATGCTTTAATTATTATGAAATAAATTTATCCGCAAAAATTAACGAACTAATATTTTCATTTCTTTAAAAGAATGACAGAAAATGTGAGTTTGAAAGTAAAATTAGGTTTATAAACCGTACGTCTATCAATTCATGTGCACTTTATTATGTCTGCACTGACAAGGGAAGATCCTGAACCCGGAAATTCGAAAAATTATGAAACTTTAGGAACATGTAGATCGCATATAGGTATGTAATGCGCATTTTTCTTCTGCGAAAAAATAGTCCGACTGGGTGAAATGGATCTTTGAAAATTAGAAATTTTCCATTCTGCCTCTGCGCATAACTTGTTAACGGTAAGAGGTAGAGAAAATGTTTTAATACAAAAATGAATGAGTTTTATTAAGCAGGTAAGAAAAAAAAGTTAAATATATCAACATTTTTATATATATACTTTTCGACAGGTAAATATGTTTGGGATTAATAATAGGTAACAAGGATTGGTTGCTTGTGTAACAGACCTGTAGTTGCAGTGTTGAAATTAATTTTAAAAACTAACAAAAATATCAATAACTGCATTATAAGTTATTTTGCATTAGAGTTTACAGCATCAGCACAGTTAGCATCATCCTGTCAATTTTATTACACGTTAAAACACTTATCAATATAGAATTTTTTTATACATACAATGGATTATTCTGCATGGTGATGAAACTCCTCAATAAAATGTGAATGAATGACACAGGAATGATGAATGACATGAATGAAAAACACAGGAATTTGTTACAGCATGCATATCGTACGATGGCATGGCTACCACATATGGAGCAACGAGGAGGACGCGCAAAATCGTGTTTTGTAAAGCAAGTCACTGGATTTTCGAATTCATTCGGTTTTTAGTCAACGTATCCGCTTTTATACCAAGCGTAAGCCAATACGTCGTAATATTTCGGTGCCGAAAGTTGATTATGAATAAGAGTTTGTAATTTTATATTATTGCGTTCGTGTAACACAATATCGTAGCCATACAGTAGTACAAGGTCAGAAAATTTTCTTACAAAGTTTTTCCATATGCGAAAACCATATATACAAGAGGTTGTATCACTGATGTAGTTTTCTTCGGAATCGTTAATATATTCATATGTTTGTTGGATGGTATACTGGTTGGTAATATAGCAGGACAGTGGCCGGTCCAAAAACAAAATGCTGCAAGCTCCCACATTTGGGAATGTGGGAAAATTTTAGAGTTGTATCAGTTTCCAGTTAAAACGATGTTTCTCTTTGAGCATCGAGAAGGATATTTTTTATTATGTCGTGCGATTCGATTTCGTTGGTATTCACAGGGGGCCCATTATTATTATTGGGAACTTCGAATGTTACCAGCAGTAAACCATTTACATTTATAGTAGTTATGACGACCATTTTCAACACTACAGGTCTGCTATATAACCAACCAATAACTATTATTAATTTCAAGTTTTATGAGTTATATATACTACTTGCACATTTAATTCAGCCTATTTTCTTTACAAAATTATCTTTACTATTTACTGATCTAATGTAGGTTCCTTCTATAAGATAGATCTTTTAGATGAGAAACAATCTAATCTAATGAAAAAAATAGAGTAAACGTTTTTTTTCCTGCCTGCTTGATAAACCTTATCCAAACGAACAATTTTTGTTTTGGTCTGTATCTCTTACCGTTAGTGAGTGCGCATAGGAATGGAAAATTTCTAATTTTCAAAAATTAATTTCACCCAATCAGAGTGTTTTTCCGCAGAAAATAAAAATTGCGTAGAACATACCTATATGTGATCTACATGTTCCCAAAGTTTCATAATTTTTTGAATTTCCGGCTTCGGGATCTTCCCTTGTGAGAATGAATTAATGACCGGCCGGAGCGCTTTCTGTATTAGTTGTGGAGTTGTATTTCTTATCATTGGCCAATTAAGTATGTATTAGCAGATTTCAGAAAATTACTTTCCACCATCTTTATTTGTTATTTGTATTTTTAAAACAATTATTATGATCATGATTTCTCATTTTTTTATTTTAATATAACTTACAACAAATAAATTACGAAAAGATGCGCCGCGCATGTCAGCCCAAACGATTCCTGCTTTCGATCATGGACTAATTTGCGCACAATTACCTATTCCGGTATGGTGCTAACACATTCGTAATGGGTTTTCGAACACATTCGAGCTAGAAATCGTTTTGGCATTCTATGTACTCGAAAGTACCATATAGTGCATTCGTTAGCAGGTGGGCGAACGCGTATGAACGTCGTTGAGAGATCATTATCGTAATGTTAGCAAGTTTTTTTAAGAAATTTAATAAATTCAAATTTTATCGGTTTATAGGAATTGATTATTTATTATTATTTGTAAGCGCACAAAATGTTGATGATGCAGACAACAGGAACGTCGTTAAATTGCAGTTTAAATAACGATAAGATTTTATTATTTTGTTAAGTTATTTTCTTCTTGGCGCATTGTTCGTGTGTATAAAAATATTTGAGAAATTCAAGTAATCTGTTTGAGTTACCCACCCACTTTTCTAAATGCTTACTTTCATCATAATAAATATACGTTTTTTAATTTGTTGCTAATGACAAATGCTATTTGAAATTTATATTATATATTATTTGTGTTCCAATACCGATGATGATCTAGGTACATATTTAGATATCAGAATCGTTACTGCCACTATTTGCAATATTGGAATATTTTTGTTTTAACCTTTCTTGGTCGGAATTTCTGTTGAAATCCACTCTCTTCAGGCGCAATAAAGCTACTGGGAACGCTTTCGTTATCGTACAATGTACGGTACATTGTCTGGTTCGAACACGACTTTTGCCAAATCCATGTACCGGACCGTTCTAGAATCATGGTTGCAATAAACCTATTATTTATTTGTACATACGATTTCATCATCGAAGTATACCCAAATGCATGAACTAAGCGTTTTCTGCCCTGGGACCGCAATGAAAAGTTCGCTCTTTTCATAGTCAAATCATTGTCATCATGAATAGCGATAATACTACATTGTCTAGTACGTTCAGCAGTTTCGCAATTCACTTTAGGTTGTCGATAGCACAACTTCCTAGCAGTGTAGTTTACCCTTATACCTGGACATTTTACGCCTTAAGACGCTATACGAGCGCAGGCGTAACATCACATGATGAATAAATAGCGAATGCTGTTGGAGATGCGAAAACATTTTCATTACTTGTTCTTCCGTCCATTAATATAAATTAGGTTTGTTTCAACAGATGTTGGAATCAGTTCAGAACCGTGTACAGTATGCGCAAAGGAAATTGGCGCTCCAGCAACCGTAGAACTAGTTCCGAATCAAGTCTAAAATCGTTCCAGTAGACATAGAATTAATTCTGAACCGATTCAAGAACGGTGAAATCAGTTGCCGGCTCTGAGTAAGAACTGAAAAAAGTACGCAGAAACGTCAAACGTCGCGTGCTCAAATCGTGGGAGGAAGAATTATGTTATTCATCGGAAAAGAAAATCAGTCCAGAACTAATACTTTCTTAACGCATACTTTTAAAATAATTTATTACTGATTAAGACATGGCGAGAGGTTCCCCTGTTGGAACAAACCTTTATAAACACAAAAATTTTGTAGGTTAGTAGAAATGTCTTTCGGGTATTGTCGCGTGCTAAATCTTCTGAAGAAGCTGACAGCATGATCAGCGAAACGTCAAGTCAAACATCAAGCACGCGACAACACCCGAAAGACATTTCTACTATGGATTACGGTCGTGAAAGCCTACACTCAACAATTTTGTATGTTGGTTACATATAAAGCTGTTAATGTAAAATGTTTTAGTTACTCAAGTAATTGTTGCAATTTTCTTTACAATTGTCTTGTAGTTTAAATATTGCTATATTGTTTGCTATACCTCGCCAAAGAATTTATTAGACTAATGTAGTTACTGTTAAAAATCGTTACATTACCATTTCAATAAATACGCAGCAACAACTGCTTAAATGTAAATTTATTGTAGTAAATACTGCAAGTTTTGCGCCACTCTCGTTTTCTATAATAGTGTTGCATTAACTGCTCGGAATTGTTCGAGTCACAGATCCTATAACCATTTGTAATAGTATTTGTTATAATTGTCAAAGTAATTCTGACATTTTTTTTTGTGTAAACAACTCGACAACATTGAAATTTCCCGCCCCTAGTTTGCAACTTGTAATTTCGAGAGTTGGAATTTTAATTTCGCATTCCTGCAATTCCGGTTTTACGAGAGGGCGGAGAGAATGCGATAGGGTGTACACTTTGAAGGGCCGAAACATCCAAGCGGCAAAACACGAAAGGGGAAGCTTTTAAAGCGGAATGCATTCCAAGATTCCTGTTTTTGTTGTAAATTTTCCACATTTTACCGATGTTAAAAGGATGAAATATCTTCGTACTTTTAAATCAAGTAAACGCTACAGTATGGAATTTCTACTTTGACCCCGAAATTTCTAAAAGTATGATATTCCTTTCAAAAGTTAAAAAAAAACAACAACAAATAAAAAATATTAGTATTCTAAAAAAGTTAATAGATTTAACGTTTAGTGCAACAAATGTGTAATTAGATGGAATGTAAACACGTCGTAACTCGTTTATTCTGCCCTTCAATAAGAATAAAAGATGCGCTATAAGATATTACATAAAAAATAAAATTACATTTTCTTAGGATGTTTATATTTTGAAGGCATAACCAAGATGTAATACTTTGGATAAAATATTTACCATGTCTCGAAGCTTTGTCGCTTTTTTCGTTTTAAAGCCAGTACATACATACATCTTGTTTATTGTTTTAACCAATCACTAATTTGGCGATTTAGTATAGTTATTCTGGTTGTGTAGTTAAAAATTTTCCATTCTATGGAATTTAGTCAATTACTTAAGGTTACAAATATTTGTGACTAATTAAGCTCCGATTAGCTGTGTTGCGCTGTGTGTAGCTTAAATTATTAACAAACATCTACACATCTGCTCGTCTATGAATACATGATGATGACGTCCAAGGTCATTGAATTTGATTGATTTCAATATCCGCATTAAAATAAGCATAAGCGTTTTGAATGTTTCTACTCCTTTTTTTTCGAACTCTTTCGGGTGCTATACTGCTAATTACTTTTTTCCAGTAAGCACAAAAATTTCATAAAAAAACAAAAAAGACCTTTTTTGGGGCTTTACCAAAGCATTACCAACAATTAATCATTATCTTCTACCAGGAAATACAAAAATATTGCAATTGAAAAGT
Source organism: Marronus borbonicus (assembly GCA_902655005.2). Classification (NCBI taxonomy): domain Eukaryota; kingdom Metazoa; phylum Arthropoda; class Insecta; order Coleoptera; family Scarabaeidae; genus Marronus; species Marronus borbonicus. The sequence continues at coordinate 20,099,954 of LR737384.1, forward strand.
GGATTCGTATAATGTAATGTAATGCAGTTGAGGTAGATTCTGCGGCTATGATAATGACGATGGAAATCGCATGGATGCCATCTGCACGGATTTCTCCCGCGCTATTTGATACCATACACCACAAAATATTAAGATAAATTATCTTCGTTCGATTATTCTTCATGTTCAGTTTTATATTGTCATATTTGGAGAATAGAAGAAATTATTTTTTGTAATGAGATTAGATCATACGATTTTTTTTTCGGAGTGCACCGGGGCTCTAACTTGGGGCTTCTACGTTTCAAACTGTTCGTGAATGATTTGATTTTATCTTTAAGTTGTTTTCCCGAGTATCCATCGTTCAAAATATTAACAACCTACAGAAAGGTATCAACATTATTGTGTCCTGGTTTAAGGAAAATAGGCTTTAAACGTTAAGAAATCATTCACGGTGTCATACACTCAGCCTTCACTTATATAACACATAATGAATGGACATGGCCTTCAATTTAAGATCTTGGCGTATGGATTGACTCAACGTTGACCTTCAATCAGCATCTAGAAGATTTCTATCAGCATCGCCTACATTAGGCTTCCTCGTTCGTACATCTAAAAACTTTCGTAACATGGACGTTATCAATTATTTATTATATTGTATCCTTGTGGTGACTAAACACGCAACGATTGCTTACAATGATTTTTGAAATTTCTTACTTTCAAGTCCATCGGAGTCTGTTCTGAAGCTTATGACTCGTTACAAGATCTATTCATTTACAACCAGTTCCAATCTTTAAAGTAAAAGATAGCTTTGTAGTCACAAGCTGTTAATAAATGTAGTGCCCTATAAAACCACCTTTCACAAGATTCGATTTCTTTAAAACTGTTCTTTCGATAAGATAATATTTGGTAAAGCACGTGAACGAACAAAGGATTAGTTGAAACAAAAAGCTTTGAAGTGCAAGAGTGGCCATTGGCCAACCTATAATAATACCGAGAATCACTTTTGTCGCTTCTCTGTTGTATAAAACCTTTTATTTATTTCTACTTGTACGATGATCAAAGAAATTATTTGCTTTCTGTTAGATATAATCGTTTTTTCCACGTTCTTCGATTGCACCTTTTTTATTTTTTCAATTGTTAATATCCATGAAAATCAATTTTTCAAAATTTTGTCATTATTTTAATTGTTGACATTGTCCACATTTTTTATAGTTTACAGCATCACGTGCTGCAGGAAATGTTAATTGTGTACTTTTAAATAATAGGTACATTGTTAGCCGCATTCATGTAATTTAAAAGCTACTATATTTTACATATCTTATGGGTAATAATGATATAAAGCCAAACATATTTTTGTTGAAATGAAGGAAAATAAAATTAATATATTCTCTTCTCTCCTAGGGACTTTTATTGAGTTGTAATGAAATGTCTGCAGATTATTTATTCATGCAAGATAAGCTGTACGACATCCGATATGACACTGGCGATAAGGTTATTCAATGTGGCAGGCATAACGATATCTTCAAGCTATGGTTGCAATGGCGAGCCAAGGTTTGTCAAAACTAATTGTATTTTGTTTTAATATTTTAACGAATTTATTTTAAATTTAAACGTTATTACATTTCCTAAATAGTAATGATTATAGAAAACGAAATAATTCTCATGTAATAGTCACTTAAATTCATTTTAGATTAGAATTGGCTGAGCAACATTTGAATCAAATTATTGTAATATGGCGGGTGGATCAATAAGTTGATAATTGCAAATATCGCACTAATTAAATGTTTTAAAATCATTTTCTAGTTACTATCCGTCTATTATGTAGCTTATAAATCTTTAAGGAAAAATTACTTATCGAGGCAATTCTATTTAATATTTTTCTTCTCACGTTTATTACATTTTATAATGCGATATATCTGAATTATTAAAAAATAAATAAAAAAAAAACATTCCCCAGGTGAGGCTCGAACTCACAACCCCGGCATTGCTCACAACTACTGTCTTATAAGTACCGTGCGCTAACCAATTGCGCCACTGGGGATTTGCTCTTACTTTTTCTAGATACGCGTATATTAATAGGCTGCCACCGTAACATCAATTAATATTAAATGTTTCTTCCTAAAAAATAATAATTCATAATACAACACTATAAACGAATATACATGTTAGATTCCAATAATTATTAAAAATACTGTTTTGCACATCTACGAATTAGAACAATTATTGAATTTGGAGAAATTATTATTAAAAATCATATTTTTATGACACCAAAAGATAACAATTTTTGGATACGTAGGGTGATGAAGGATTTGAAAAGCACATGGACAGATTAATGGATCTTTCCGAATATATGGTGAAGCGCATTAAAGAGCAACCTGATAAATTCTATTTGATACTGGAACCGGAAATGGTGAACGTGAGTTTTTGGTATATTCCAACCCGTCTAAGGAAGATGCAGCATTCGTCGATGCGGGAATCAGAACTTGGAAAGGTAAGATATATATATATATAGAGCATAGTACCGGGTGACCAAATAAGAATGGCAGTCGGCTATATCTCAGAAACTAGTATTCACAGAGCTTTCGGGTAAAATACTGGAAATGCTTTTGATGACCGTAGATGGACAATAGTCACGACTAAGTATAAAATTAAGAGTCATTGAAAATCTGCGCATTCGTTTCGAAGCCAATTCCTTTCTTTTGCGTTAAACTTCTTCTAAACCAAAGTGGTGGAGAGACCCGATCGATTATTCTTGTTGGGCTTAACCGATTTTAACAATCTTGGAAAAAAATTTAAAAGTTTAAAAGAGCTTTATTTGTTATATCAAACGCAATTTTGATCTAGTTCTTATAAATTTTGTTCTCACCTCTGAAGAACGTTATCTGATTGTATAACAAATAAACCCGGTTTTCGCAGTGAAAAGAAGCATAAAAGCTGGGTGTCTGCGTCTTGATATCATTTCTCTAACCGAAGATATTAACGGCAATAGCTGAAAATTTGTTGTATGAATTTTACTAGAGCAAGTAAACTTTTTACTCTTATGTAATTTTCCATGATATTTTTCTGTTTAGCATGCAAAACTCATTTGTATAATTAATAATACAGCATCGAAAATTTCCATAGAGAGAGCTCAAACTTGCACAGGAAAATTTAATTAAAACTGAAATTTCCACGGTAAAATTTAGTTTTAACTGACATTTCCACAGGAACATTCAGTTAAAACCGAAATGTCAGGAAAATTACCTTTTATTAGAGTATTTTTTTTCTGAGGAAAAAGGATATGCAAGAGCAGTTGTTTTTGCAGATCTATTGATTGTTTGTGCTCTTAAAAAAAATGATTTCTAATCAAAGGACCAGAAAGGGTACACTTTTTTAGTATTCGATGATCAGGAAATTCGAAATAATCGATTACGGTTGCTGCTTGTGAAACATACGAACGTAAAAGTTAAGGTCAAGTTATGAGATTATAAAACAACGTTTTAAAAAAATGTTTATTAATTAAGTATCTATATTGTAGATTAACAATCGACAATATTGAACCAAGCACAAAACCTCTTTTCAGTGGACAATTAATCTGAAAAGAAACAAAACGAAGTACATGTCGATTTTATGTGGAATTTAGATTTGTAATAGCAGAATATTGGCTGAATTCATAATTTTTTTTTATCAAACTTTTCTAGCCATTTGATCGTAATTTCCGTAGTCATCCAAGCTTTTTCGTTACAATATTTGGAAGATCACAATAAGTTTCGTTAGCATTAAATGTATCTTGATGAATAATTGCTTATTATAATCGGCACTTTTTTATCCACTCACTTACTCTACTGTTGCTGTGTCTGTGGCAGAATTTTTTTAGCCATCCATTCGGTAATTCAAATTTCACATCCAACTCTCTCGCAGTTTCCAGAGCTTTTTCTTCAACGATTGGTCCAGACAATGTTTTTGAATATTTTTGTTTTGAACTTTGTAAAACCAACTATCTATAACAGTGCCTTGAGGTTTAGGAAATTTTCTTTTTTGGAGTGAACTTCCATTTTCCGCGTGTAATTTTCGAATGTCCATTTTGTTGTTTAATGTACAACTAATTCCCATGTTTTCAACTGGATATTTTCCAGCCACCTCCGCAAGAGTACATTTGTTTCTTACTCCTAGCGTTAAATATTTTCTTTTATTTTGGGGCATCTTCTTTCTTGGACGAATACATAATTAAATGCAACTTATTAATAAGCCTGTAGAAACGAGTTGCGCTTCGCGAAATTAGCAGAGACTACACAGATTCATATTTATTCGTCTAATGAAAATGGGTTCGTATTGTCTACTGGTTTCCCCGAGAGCCGGCAAAACACGAGTCTCTCTAGTCTCTGTTAATTTCGTGAAGCGCACGGAAAGTGTACTCGTGTTGTGTACACAAGTCAATACACAAATCATAAAACAGGAACTAGGCAATTATTACCTCTGTATTTAATATTCATGGGCTTAATTAGTATTGAATAGAGAATTTTATGTAAACTCTAACTGCTTAAGAAACTTGATAAGCAGGTGGCGTAGTAGTACAAAACATAAAGACTTTTTTTTAATTTCCATTTGCATTACACTTGGAATATTGAGTCAATCAGTAGGAAAGGCCATTGCAGGTTGTAGCGTACAGGGCCGTGATGCAGCCACATCGGCAGCACCGTAAGATTTACAACTTTCCTTTGAAATATATGCAGTGTAATAACATTTTGATGGCTTTGATTCGTTATGCAGAGATAAGTTTTAAAGCAAATATTGGATAGATTTGTTTAACGCCCTGATGGATCATTCTAGAGAGGGTTCGTTGTTTAGGTGTTTGTTATGTAAACTTAATATCCAATGGGTTTGGGGAATTAGAAACTGTCCTTTATAGTGAGGTATTCGTTAGTGAGAGCTGTCCATTACCAGAGGTGTAACTATATTACGAAGAATTACCAATGGCGTATGGAAAACTGCCAATTTTTATATCATTAAACAAATTACCATACTAACTTCTTATTAAATACAGATATGCCCAATTCTAAAAGCGCGAATGATGGAATCCGGAACGCTCATGGTTGGATATCAACCGGATGATCGACGGCCAAATTTCTTCAGGAATATAATTTCTTCGGCGGCTGTCACCGAAGTTGATGTCGACTTTCTTCTTGCCGAAATGGATCGTTTAGGACATGATCTATAAGCAATGCCCGAAATCGTTGTTGATGATTTGATGTAATGTTTACAAAACACTCCAGAGTCAATGTAATCTACACAAAATCCCAGCATAAAATTCGGCTTTCTCTTATTATTAACGCATACACATACCTGTAGATCTTATAATTCGAATACTTTCCAAAAGGATGTCAATTCGCTACACTCCTCGTTTCAATTTTAATACATGTACCTACGCACATATGCAAACATACCGCAGTGTTACTATCATGATGACTATTTGGTTAGATACATATATAGAAGAGTGAATTATAAATATAAAGAATAACGGCCTCCTTTATTGTAACAAGTCAAGTGAACAATACAAATCTTAAGAATAACAAAAGTAATATTATGAGCGTATTGTTTGTGTCTGGTGATCTTGTTCAAATTCTGTTTCTGTTACAAAATTTAATAAATTTAGGAATAATAATAGTTAAATGTCATTTCTATAGTTTAAAATATGCCAGATCATGCGATTTGTATATTTTCATCCTTCGCAGAAAACGTAAGAGTGATCATAGAGCCGAGGTATTGACACTTAAAGTTTGTAATGAAAACAATGCCTTTTATGTCAATTATATTATATAAGTTCATACATAAGTTTCCCAATCTTCTGGAATTGTAGAACTAGGCCTACTATGTAAACGGTAGGTCAAAATTTTCAGATAACCTAATGGATTTCATAAGCTATCTTCCAAGAATATTTCTGAATATATAGGGTGATCGATAAGTGGCGAATCAAGGGCCAACTTCCTTACTTTAAATAGAACACGCACAACAACAGCAAATTTCGAGGCGCTTATAATTTTGTTTTCATTCACCTAAATGTAGATATTCCGATTTCCTTAAAAAATGGAAAATGCAAATATATTTTAGCCTACAATTTTATATTCATAAGATTAGATTATGTACTTGGCTCTATTTGGGGATGGATAGATAGAGTATTTATTAAAGAAGATTTTTTTAATGGCACCATATATTTTTTTTGTATCCACCGTATAGGAAATTAACATTTTTGTGTAATGATGCACATGTCTAAAATCGAAAGTAAAACAGATATTCACGTCTGAATGGGGTTCCTGTATTTGGTTTTTGCATGCAAGTGGTTACTAGTGTTATTATTGTTTGGTTACCATGACGACAGTAAGCAAAACACACTAACATTGCTGTTCTTATCTATTGATTCGAAACTTTAAGCCTAACCGTTTAGGGAGTGCAACATATTGTGTGCTAAGGAACATACAAAACAGTTTTTGCAAGTAGATTCGCGGTGGTAGAAGGGAATTCCGAGCGTACACAGTCGATTGATAAGTAAGCAGATAGCTATTAATTATTGCATTAAATTACATTATTAAATTTGTACATAGCATATTTCAGTTGTTTCCCAGGTTATTGTTTTGATTTTAAATTTATGCTGAAATGTTAATGTTTACTTATTGTTAGCCCTATCCTCTTCGCTAAAAAGAAGGTAATTCTTTTCTGAAATTAACGTTTTAAGTAGCATTAAACCTTAGCTTTAATTCGAAGAATGTTCTTGACTTTGGGCACCGTCGTTAGCTAAATAGCAAGATTCTTACGTAACTTTCCTCTACTTAGATTCGAAATTTTGAGTCAACAGTCTAGGATCGTCAATATTAGTATGTTTTGTTTACTGTTGTCATGGTAACCAAACTATATTAGCGCCAGTAACCATTTGGATGCATTATCCAAACGCAAAACTCGCCTCAGACTACAAAAGCTACTTCAGCCCAAAATTTTGAATCAATAATTTAATTTAGTCTTTTGTTTATTGTTGTCATGGTAACCAGACAATACCAAAAACAGGATGCAACATCCAAATGCGGGACTCACGTTTAACTATAAGTAACTCTTTTACTACTTAGTATTAAATATACCATAATGCTAGAACGTTGAATATATACATTTTCTATACAGTGGATACAGAAAGAATGTATGGCTTTATTTAAAAAAAAAAGATGTTTGTAGTGTTTCAATTTGGCAAACTTTCCTATGTATGTTGGTAAGCGTTCTAATGCCATGTCTAGATAGAGTAAATTATGTAATTTAATTTCGCTAAAGAATACCCTAAAATATATTTCCATTTCGAATATTTTTAAGGAAATCTAGAAGGTGTATCTATATTTAGACCATTCATAAATATCTCAAATTTATTAGAAATAGACATATGACATCCACATTATATTGGTTTATTTCTAGATGGAGAAACCCAAAAATAATATGCTGGGTATTCCATTAAAAATAACAAGGTAACCAAAGTGGTTCGCCATTTATCCATCATCCTGTATAGATAAAAATATATTTTCTTACGATACTCTACGAGGTATATAATGTTACCGGAAAATTTTACTTTCGTACTATTGACATATTAAACCCTATTTTACAATTCAAGAAGGTTGTGACGCCTGCGTTTATGTAAAGAATCTTTAGTACAAATATGGAAACATGTTCATTCTTTATTTGTGTCTCATTTATAATTCATCGATAAGCTAATACGTTAAAAGTAGATAAATCAATTCAACCAACGCAGCGTAAATAAAGAGTGTAATATTAGGATCTTGAACAACCAATTTTATCAATATAAAACATATCATATTAGCGATAGTTGCTACAGAAACGAATTTTTTGCTGGGTAATATTCTCTAGTTGAAATAATTGTAAATGTATGTGAAATAATGTTTCTTGTTACTCAATGCAAGCCTGTCAAACGCTTACTTTTCCAATTCGCCAGTAAAAATCGTTACTTCGCTGTTTGTAAATGTAAATTATCTATATACAGTTACATACATATATATATATGTAAAAAAAACCTATAAAATATATACATGTGCTAGCATATATTCAAATTTCTAATACAAGTATTTATGAAATGTGTAGCCCACGCAATAATGTTGTATAGAGATCTTTATATTTTAAAAGAAATTATATATTTATTACGCAAATTTAAATACTTAAATATATACACAAACTATGTTCGCAATATCGCTTACGAAAAATAAATCGTATAGTGTACAGATTTGTTGAATCTTTGAGATTTTATCTTTACATTCGTTTGGATGCCGTGAGAAATATCTTGATAGATACTGTTACCGATGGTAGATGTGATTCTAACTTATTATTGTTAATTGTTAACTGAGTATTAAGCGTTGATATTAATGTAATATTTAACAGAGTTTCAAAATGTTGCCCGCTATTAAATAATTAATTTAGGTTGATGTCATCTTCATTGCTCGCTTACTAACTACTACATACTATTTTCTTCATGTAATTTGAATCACTATCACACTTCACAATTTTAAGGTTTATTTGTAAAAAAAACATTAATCGTTTGGTGGTTTCTGCTACAGATACGCGTATAACCATGAGATGCATTCTTCTTTTCACATATTTTTTTTTTCTGTGACCAAAGTAAACAACCAATTCAGGGCCTCAAGGTTTGCTTAACCACTGCAGCGGATTCAGACCACATACATGTACATTTAAATTCTTATAAACATGTACAAAGAACCGACTGGCATATGAACAAAATCTGAATATTTTTTAAAAATCTACGTGTACAAAGAAACATTGACTGAACCATATACATACATACAAAGGTACATACATACCTACAACAAAACACAAGGTCTTCCATTTAGTGGTGTATTTAGTTTAGATTATCGGAGAGTCTCATGTATATCAAAGCAGTAGAGAGTACATTTTAAAGGGACGTGAAATATTAGAAGAATGTATTTAATACGTGGCAGTAAACAATTCAAGTATATGTAATTAGATTTATATTTGTTTGAAAAATGTTAGAAGCTTTTAAATCATCGAAAATATTATTTGCAGTATTAATGATATAATAAAATGTGTACAGTTTCATATGGTTTCATTACTTTTCCCTTTAACTTTCCCTTTTCCTTTTAACAAAAAGCTGAACTTCAAAATAGATGTACATTCACAGAAAATAAAATGCAAGCAGCAAAAAAATAATAAAACAATATTAATAATATTTGACTTATGATCAGAAAATCGTACGAAATGTAAGTAGATATCTGTAGGTTGGAAATCAGTATGGTTTCCTAGCATACAGGTGCTGAGGTTGGTCCTTAAGGGGATAGATGTTGTTGGAACAGCCCTCCAATGGTTGAAGCTGCTAAGGATTGGAAAAGAAAAACAGAAAAGCGTAGTCTGCTCAGCACTTATTTAAAAAAGGTGAATGAGATTGTAAATTTAACTAAGACCTAGATTTCCTGAATGCAGAAATAGATATCCAGATTCATAAACAATTGAAATTAAAATTTAAGCAAAACACTGATGTTGAAAATGTAAATAGATAAATACATTTAAAATTGAAAATTAAATTGAAATGATAATGAGTCCCATTAAAAAAAATTGAAAAAGTTAGTAAGTGAAATTGCATATAAGCAAAATATTAACACGAAATAAATTAATCAAATTAAACAGGAGAGAAATATATAAATTGCAATGTAAATAATGTAAATGCAAATATTTTGGTTTAGCAAAATAGTGTAAGATCCGTCAGCCAAACAGCATGAGTAATTGCAGTAATTCAAATAAACCAAAAAAATTGTGATACTTTCTCGACTGAATACGCCCCCTTCTTCTGACTTCATGTTTGCTGTTTTTACGTAGTTTCTTGCACTCTTCCAAATACTAGCTGTAGCTTTATAAAGTATAGTGTCCACGTTTTTTTTTGCTAAAACTGTTCCATACTTCTTTTCTTAGTATACTATCGAAAACTGTTTCTATGTCTATAAATATTACATACATAGTGCCGTTAGTTCTTCAAGTTGTGCTTTAATTTCTAATTGTGACCATTCTTCTAACATTCTCTCTTAATCTTCAGCGCAATACAGAGTAGGGTGATCCCGTATAATTTCCACATTGCCTGGTATCCCTTTTTTTGTGTCTGGGCAATAATATTCAAATTTTCCCCATTGCTGGAAGTTTGTGTTCGCTCATATTTTGTTAAATAATTTTTCCAGTACCTCGACTACATTTTTATCCATATTTTTAATAATTTCTGCTGTTATGTTGTCGTGTCCTGCCGCCTTACCTCTTTTTAACATCTTCATCCTTATCAATCTCGTCATGTGTTATGGTTTCTGTGATTTCTTTGCCCCTCAGATTCTTTGGTGTGTTCTGTTATGTTGGTTTATTTCATCAATACTGACAAGATCGACATCGTGCCATTATACTTCTTTTGCTTTCCAATATATCTCTCTCTTGATTTTATATACATATTCCTCGTTCGGTTTCCTTTTCTCATCGATTTTATTATTTCATAAAACAGCTTTTGATTGCCTTTGCTGCTTCTTTCGATTGTTTCCCCGATTTCCTAACAGGATTCTTGTTTGGCTTTTTTCACTAATTATTTCACTTTCAGTCTTTGCTCTTTGTAACTATTGTAGTTTCCATTATATTTGTTCGTAAGGTATTCCTTCCACTTCCGTTCTTTCAACTTGCTTGTCCACTCCACCACTTGAATCGCTTTTTGGCTTTATCCATTTTTATAGTTCCACACGTTTGTTTTGCTATTTCTATTATTGTATCTTATATACTCATTAGATGCACAGTGTCCATCAATACCGATTGGAAACTATAAACTATATTTCTATACCCTCCCACACTATTAAATTATATCCCGCAGTTTTATCCAGAAAAAAAGCCGCCAAGTGTACAACTGAATGTTGTTATTTTAATACTGTTTAGATGAATTTTTAGCTAATTTCTAATGTTACCAGATTACTAACTACACAAAGTATAAAATATTCAGCACTATAGATATAAAATCATATCCTTTGCGATGTTGAAATCATTTTAACTTTTTAAGGATAAGCTAAAATGAAACCTTTCACCGTTTGGGATACTAAAAAAAAGTAACCAATTGGTAGATGAGGTTAATCATCTAAAAATTTAAATTCCTTTACCGCTTTTTAATCTGATCAATATTTTGTAATTTATAGCAATTTTAAGATAAAAAAAAGAACATGTAAACGGTTTTAATATTACACAAGTGAAAATTTATAATGCAAAACACTTTATAACATTTGCTGGACTTGTTTTCCATTCCAATTGTTTTCATCAGCATCCCTTACTTCTGTTTCAACAGCGTTACGTAACATCTGCGGTGTTACTTGTTGCGTCCTTTGAAATACACAGTTTTCTAGTTTTTGGTTCATTAATGTCGGCCACAGGTGTTTGGTAAACTAACGCTTTCAAAACGCTCCATACGAAGAAATCGCAAGCTACTAGATGCGGCGATCAAGGTGGGCAAGGTATTGCAGCTTCCCTGTCCATCCAACGGCCAGGGGAAATATTGCCCATGTAATCATGTACAATTCGTGCAACGTGGGGACCTATCCCGTCGTGCAAAAAAAATCATAATTTGATGAATTAGAGGTATCACATCAAAAAATTCTGAAAGCTGTTGTTGCAGAAAATCTAAATAATGTTATGCAGTTATGCGGTACAGCAAAATACGAATAAACTAAAAAAATAAGAGACAGACATCACGGTAGTTGTAAAAAAACTAGTTTTGATGTAACCTTATTAGCTGTTCATTCAGAAAATCACCCCAAATATTTGTACCAAAACGACGTTATCGTTTCCAAGCATTATTAAATGTGGATTTTCGTTCTCCAGATGTTGATTATGAATATTGAAAATACCATCTAGGGTAAATAAGCGTCGATCTGTACATAGTGTAGTGGGTCCTCCGTCGGAATAAAGACTACTTCTTCTACAGTTTATTAAATTCTTCTATTGTTTATTAAAAATACATATACACATATTTTATAATATTGCAGACAGTTTAATTGCAATATACAATAAATAGAATAAAATTCATTAATAATAATAACAAATATTTAGTCCATTACAATAGAATGGAACCTTGGTTGTTCAGATCGTGATATAAAGGTTAAGACTAACATGTTTAGTTGCTGCCAGAAGACATTTTGACCCAATGTTATAAAGTGTTGTGTCATATATTTGTCTAATACTAAAATTGTTTATACGTTTTATTTTTCATATTGAAAATTGCTGTAAGTCAGAAAATATTGGTCAGATCAAAAAATGGTAAAGAAACATTCGTTTCAGTTTTTGATGCTTAATGTCATCCTATAGTCTGTGTAAGCGAATTTCGTAACATCCTGTATACATGTGCATAATACATAAGTATATATACTCAAGATATATATAGACTAACGACTATAACATTTTCGAAGCCTATTTATCACTTATCAACCATAAATTTAAGAAAAAAAAAACCTGTATCCAGTCATGCCACTCGTTTGCATATTTATGATGTGTTTCTACCGTGATAAATATATTTGTTTTCTGTAGTGTATTTTCTCAGATCGTAGCCGACAATACGCGATTACGATGAAGTGTTTCATTAATTACCCAGCATCGTGCGACTTTCCAATTGAAAACTTACCTTATGGTGTGTTTTCGACAAAAGCAAATGTGAGTATGTCTGTAATTCAGTTAAAATCAACTATGCCTCTTAATTTCGATACATATTGTGGGTCGCTGTCGATGTTTAATATCCACATCAACAGTAACACATATGCCATCTCTCGTCGAATAGGTTCATTCGGCATTGATCGGAAGTCTATGGTAGTTTTCCTTCAGCGTATGTAAGGACGCAATTTACCTCAAAATTTTAGCGAATGGCCGCTACGGGGTCGCCACAGTATTTTTATTTTAAATTAGTAAGGTTTCAATTTTGAGTTGCATACACACTGGTTTCTATGTATGAACAAACAAGGGAAACGAAGGGAAAGAGAGAGTAAATACATCGAACTGATTATGATTACGAATGTTTATCGAACTGAAAAATAAGAACGGTTTCAGCTGTGTCATTAATAAGCATGCAGAAACGAGTTGCGCTTCAAGAAATTAGCAGAAACTAGACAGGTTTAGGTATTAGTTAAGGGGGAATTTAAATACACAAAGTGGTTATAACTAGAGATGACCAAGGCAGGTGAAATTATTTCTTTTTTGCAGCGACCAGATAGACTCGTGTTTTGTCAACTCCCGAGGAAACCAATAGGCAACACGAACCCTTTCTTATGAGACGAATAGACACGAGTCTGTCTAGTCGCTGCAAAAAAGTAATCATTTCACCTGCCTTGGTCCTCTCTAGTTATAACTACATTTGTAACTCCGGACGGCGAATCTAGATATATAGTATGTTTCCTTAAGTTATCCTTCAAATTTTTAAGGACAAGAGTCACAAAAGTAAATTCAACCGTAGTGTGTGGTTAATAAAATGTAATTTAAAAAGTCTGACTTTCATTTTCATTATTTATGACACTTTTTACGTCAGTTGAACACTCAGATCGAACACCCTGTAAAGGTTTTTTCAAAGCTGGGAACAGATGAAAATCACTGGGTGCGAGATTCGGTGAGTAAGGTGGACGCGGAAGGAATTCCCATCGTAAACCGTTCAAAGCATCTTTTGTCTTTCTTGCGGTATGGGGTCTTGTATTACTGCGTTGCAAAAACGGACGCTTAAACAACTTTTCAGACCGTTTTCTGCCTGCCGCAGTGGTCCGGATAATAAATTCGAATAATATTCTGTTAATTGGGTTAATAATTCGGTTAATTGTATTACCTTTCGGTAGATAATAAATAATAAAAATAATCCCTTCGCATTCCCAGAATACAGTAGGCATTACCTTTCAACAGATGGGACTGCACGTGCCTTAACTGGAGGCCCTTTTTCCGGTTTACGCAATTCTTTGGGTCTCAGGATTGAAATAAGGGAATCACGTTTCGTTAGTGGTTATTATCTGTTGCCAAAATTCATCACCGTAACGGGCTAACAGCTCTTGTGTCAGACCTATTGAATTTCTGTTCCGGTCCCAATAGTCTTGGCACCCAGTGGTCTGAAACCTCGCTTACTCCCAAACAATCATGTAAGATGTCAAGAACTTGTCGTGTACCTATTCCTAGGCGACGATTCGTGTGTCCTCTTTCAGCGGGTCCTCCACGGCAGTAATGTTTCTTTCGTTTACCGACCATTGCGCGGATCGTCTTCTAATGATGTTCTATCAGTTTTAAAACGATCGATCTACCGATATACACTACTTTTAGATTCTGCAGACTCATCAAACATTCTTTTCAGACGTTGAATAATTTCTAAATTTTCACATCCTCTTTCCACAAAAAAAAAAATTATTGCTCTTTGAGATTTAACCGCGTCTACCGTGCTTACAAAAACAGTGCAACAGTCGAACACTACCTGATTCAGACTAAACTATATTACACCGAATAGCTGCATAAAAATGTCAAGACTTGTCTATCACCAATAGCATTGTCTATAAGCTCTGCGAGCACAATTCCCAGACCACTTATGTCATTGCTTATTTGCTGTAGGATATTTCATGCCATCTTGCATCTCATTGTAGTAATTTGTTTTGTTGGTTTCTGAATTTTATACCCACCCTCTTCAACAATGGGCGACGGTAAAATGTAATTTTTACTTCTTCAGAAATCATTTAATTATCCAAATTCCGGATTTAATATTGTGCCAACTCACTTCTTCTGTTGATCCCAAAGTGATAGCATGTTCAATTTGGGGATTTCTATATGGACCCCTATTATAATATTGTTGATGTAATATGTTTATTATAACTTTGGGGAAGCGTTAAGAATATAAGAATCGTGCCAATATAACAATTAAGAAAACATATGATCTATCTGTTCTCTTGATCGAATTTTCCCCTTTTTTTTTGTATTGGAGAATAGGGGCCCTGGGAACATTCTGTCCCAACTCAGTCAATAGAAATATATTATTAATTTCCAAGCCATATTTATTAATTATTTTACTCGCCATATTTTGAATAATGAATACAAATCTCAGTGTTATTGGAAACCTAGATACACATTTTAGTCAGAATTCAACTACACTGTCATTTACTTATTATAATTTTAGCAAACACCCAGAATTGGAGTGGCCATTGGTGATCAAATATTAGATTTGAGCCAAATAGCGCACCAATTTGATGGTCCGGAATTACGAGGTCATCAGCACGTTTTCAAAAAGGTAAAAAATAAACGTATACTCAGCAAATGGAGATATATCTTTTTTTGTGGTTGTTGCACAGGATACTCTAAATGAATTTATGGGTTTGCAACCTAAGGCATGGAGGGAAGCAAGAGAAAAATTGCAGGAACTTCTTTCTAATGATAATGAAGCTCTACAAGATGCGAGTGTTCGTAACAGGTAACTGCACCACTACAACACTTCATTTATGGTCATTATTCTGCGTGTCCATCTACTTTTTTTAAGCGAAATATCCTGTATATTATTGCGATTGTAGATACCTCTCTTCAAATTATGGCAAACTTTTTGTTAATATTCCCTATACCTATTTTGGTAAGATATCGAAGATTTTTTTTATATCAACCAGATTGTACAATATATCGATATCGATACCAAGCTTGACTCATATTGTGTCCATTTTTTGAACGGAACGCCTTACACTTCTTTATAAGATTTAACAGAGAAGCTCTTCTAGAATCGTTTTTCCAAACATTTCCCTACATGTAAAATACATCTTTCTTTAGTAAATTAAATATGGAGCAGATATTTCCTAAAAACTTTTTCCCTAAAGATAATTATTGAAGCAAATGTATATATATATATATATATACATCTATCATCTTCTCGAAGTAACCATCATCTTCCTACAAACGTTGTTTATTAAGCTAACCTAATTAACAAATGTTAATTAGAGTTAACATAAAAGCAATAGGTTTGTTTAGTATCGCACATACGTTTCTTTTAGTAGTAAGCAATATAATAAGAACAAATGAAAAAAACTTCCTTAACTTAACGCGTGGGATGGACAAAATATGTTAGTAAGTGTTCAATAAAATGCAAAGAATCATCTTATAGTTTATATGAAGCAAAATAGTGTTAACTTCGAATAGCTGTGACATTGTTTGTATAAATTGAATTTTACAGTTTATTTTTAATGTGTCTTTAGGAAAAAAAAAGAGTTTATAAAATTTTTGGTAAAACCTATCCACATAGCTTCATACTTAATTTACTAAAGAACGGTATAAGGAAAAGTTTATAAAAAAAACATGTAACAGCTTCTCCTTTTAAATCACGTACTCGAATACTGTGGCACTGGAACACTGAAACACTTCACTATTACCTCTTACCATAAACACTTTACCGAAACTGTACGCACGTTTCGACAGCTAAGCTATCAAAAAGCTAAAAGGTTTTTGAGGTTGTTAACTTCTTCAAAAAATCTATTCTAAAATTGATCGCAAAATTGTTTATTCTTCAAATAACAACCTCAAAAACCTTTTAGGAAACCCGAAAGACCAAGTAGATAACATGGAAAAGTTAGGAACTTATAAAATGTCATGTAAAGATTGTGATCAAGTATATATTGGGCAAACAGACATAATATTAACAATGTATGTTTAATTAAGAACGTAAACAGCAATGTACAGCTAAATTGTACGAAGGCATGGAAATTTACAAAAACAAAAGCATTTTACTGAATTATGTAGCGTGACGATATTTTGTATAAATAGGTTAGTTCTTGGTTTAGTTAGTTAGTTCAGTATTGTTACTGAAGCTTAGCTGTCGAAACGTGCGTACAGTTTCAGTGAAGTATTTCAGATCTCCTTTTAACAAACGTGAAGTAGCATGAGTTAAGTACGGCAATGATTTCGATTGCCATTGACTACAGTTGATATAAAGAAAACTTCCTGATTTATTGCTTGAAGCATTTATGCGGCATTTGTCTAGGAATATTTTTTATTTGAAAACCTTCCTCTAAATTGCTGAGGAGGAGGAATTATCGTCCGTCCACCCATTAGGCGGTATATATGTATGTTTACAAAGAAGTAAGAATTTGGCAACTTATATACAATAATCCCACACATAGTCTTCGGTCCCTGTATACCATATGGTTTCCAACTTAACGCAAACCGCCTCAGCCTAACAGTTACGGTTGCGGCTCGCCAAGCATGTGTATATACATACTATATACTTTATTTCACAACATCGAGGTTAGTTGTTATTAGAACCACGCATATATCCCGCGGTATGTTCACTCGCCTAAAGTTCCTTCTGACGCTTCTGAGCTTGGGTTCGGAAGTTGCAACTCTTTTTATCCCTATTATCTAAGTAGCATGGGAATTGGGGGAATAAGTCCAGCTAACGACAGTAGCGGTGGAACGGAATAATCGTTCATTTTCCTCACCTCCTAAAGCATCCAATTTAATGTAATAACAATCTTCAAAATAATTTTAGGCATATCTCAGTCTTGCTGTCAGGTTAGTTTATTATAAATGAATTTGGTAAAATCATCTATTTCTAAATTTTCCCCTCATACAAAATATTACAATACATATGTATACATGCGTACAAGAACGGATTCGATCCTGTTGCACCGCCGAGGGTTGCAACTCTAGTTATAATAGTGGCGTACAAATGAATTTTCAAATTCAGATATGTGAGTACGTAAAATATGTACTCACACTGGGTGCCAAATTTATGTAACGGTTTCAACAGTCCATTAACAGCCAACACGACAAGAGTAAAGAAGTTGGATTATTACTGATAAAAGTTCTAATAAATATCAAAATGGTCGCCACGTAATTTGTTATATGAATAATATGGACTACTAGCGTCAAATTACGAAAATGTAATGATAACCGAAAAATAAAGGATTCACTCTGTTGGAACTTAAAAAAATACTTAACAAAGGGCATTAAATTACAAATAAAGATGTTTTTATGTTACTACGAAGGCTTACAAAAATGCACGTAATAATCTATACTTGTCCACACTTTTGGGGTAGATATTTATCTAAATCTAAATAGGCGAATTTTTATTAATGCCCCAAATAATTCTCAAATTTAAGTGTATCTAACAATCCCAGGACTTCAAAAAAATATTCGCTCTTATTAGAAAGTTATTGCTAAGACATATATACGAAAATTGAGATTGGTAACTACGAAGCAAGTGTATTAAAAAAATATCTGATTAAGTCACAAAATTCTGGGAATTAATAGATATAATATTTCTTTCCTGTTGGAAGCAGGCTATGGTAGTCATTAACGTGAATATTCATGGCCAATTAGTACCCTTCAAACTCTGTCTAAGATCGTGGAAAGAGTTGCTGCTAGTCAGATAAAGGAATTCTAGGTTGTGCGATCTTTTCTACCATCTTGTCACTTGAGTTTTAGTTGTGCAACAACTTCGATTTTTATCGCAGACGACATTCTTTCTGATATTGTTGGACGGACGTGCACAGCTTTAAACTTCAGTTTCAACACTTGCTCTCTTTACCCGTGTACTACACTGCTACATATACCAGATCCTTCTCATACAATATTGTTTAAAATGTACATCTTGCCCGATCAACTTAGAGGTCTATCGATACAGATTAAATGCTATCTTTCTTGGGGACCTGTGATTTTCTTTTCCGAGGCCAGTTTAAAATGTAGGTTGATGTTAATGGGTAATTATAGTTAAAGTGTACCATCTTCTGGAGTTCTAACTTATGTGTGTTTGCACCAGTTTTAGGTTTGTGTACATATGTGTGTTTTGGGTATGTGGATGCAGCGATAGAACAGTTAACTTTAGCTGATCAGGATCGATTTACCTGAAAAGAAATCTTTAATTAATTGTATGAATATTAGTTTCCTTCACGATGTATTATACCTTGTTATCTAGGACAATAAATGGTTATTATTATTATTATACCTGAGTATCATATAAACCTTGAGATTTTTTCGAACTTCCCGATTTTTGCTTTCATTTTAGAGAAATGAAAATCACTGACATTAAATGGAATGGAATGAAATGTTGTTTATATTTTTAGTGTTTTTACTCCACAATCCGAAGCTACAATGCATTTACCAGCCAGAATTGGAGATTATACCGACTTTTACTCATCAATACATCACGCTACTAATGTTGGTATTATGTTTAGAAGCAAAGAAAATGCTCTGATGCCGAATTGGTAACAATAATGATGTTCTTGTATTCCTTAAATGTATATGTAATTTCTGGATTGTATATTGAAGGAAATACCTACCGGTTGGCTATCATGGGCGAGCTAGTTCTGTTGTTGTTTCTACTACTCCTATTAAGAGACCTTATGGGCAAACTTTGCCGGTGGATGGGGCTGCACCTGTATTTGGGCCGTGTAGGTTGATGGATTTCGAGTTGGAAATGGCTTTCTTTGTAGGAGGGCCGGCTACACATTTAGGACAACCGGTTAATATCGCAGAAGCTCAAGATCATATCTTTGGATTTGTTTTAATGAATGACTGGAGCGGTAATACTGATTATATTATAAATTTAATGATGTACTAGTGTTACATTGTTATTATTGTTATAAGCTATATTCTGTTAATTCTTCTGTGTTTTACAATATGAAGTTCAGTTCTCTAGGGGAAATGGACGAAAGTATATAACATTTTCTCGTCTACGTTTTCTTGCAAATATTAAACAGGGATTGGCACTCTTCTGCTAGAGGGTCACTTCTGAAAATAGCAGATTGCTAATATAGCCAATATCAATTAGCCAATCAAATGCAATCTTACAAAATGTGCAAAGCAACCTTATTATTTTATCTGAAAAAAACGTTTTACCCCGAAGAAATTTATTTAACAATAAATATATTTGTGCAAACTATTAATTTTAGATATCTACAGGAAAACAATATCATTTAACGAAGAATTTAATATTCCATCATCTACAACTGGTCGTCTATTTAATAACGTAGATATTAATATTCGAAGTTTAACATATATAATCTAGAAATACTAACACCCTGTGTAATGTGCGCACAAAGATGGAAATACTTTTCCATAGCCCACGTTTACAGTTTACTAATTTGTAATAACCATCATATCGAATAAATAAGCGAAGTACGATGAGGTTTTTGTCGAAATCTTCATCAAAACCAAGTTAGTTTTAAAACGATAATGTTTAGACCTAACGATATGGATCAATTTTATGCGAAATTAATTACTGAACTGAACAGATATATAAAAATTAAGGCAAACAATTTAACTTTACATTATTTCCAGTGAAACCGCAAATTGAAAAGCTGTTCCGATATTTTCTAAAAGTTCGCCACCTCCAACAAAATAAATTTGCTTTGTTTCTGATATTACGACCCATCATGCGAATACATTCTGAATATTATAAATCAGCATTTTTATCGTCAATGAAAAACTAAAAAATACACAGAGAAAGTCGTTTATTAAATGAACAAAAACTTTTTTATTGAGATATCTTTTTGCCTGGATGAACAAGTCAACTTAACAGTTTCAATTCAGCTACAGCAACACGAATTTAATTTTGACTTTTTCTGTTGACAAAATTGTGTTCTTTTGTTGAAAAAGCAGCTGGTATTACTACATTAAGTTTGCAAGAACGAGTGCGCACTCATTGGCGGCGATGATATATTTCGAAAATGGTCGGACATACCTGAAGTCGGGATTCATACGCGTACGGTTAGTATGTATACGAATGACGGGTTAGTTTGATAATGCAAAATGATGGCGTTAATATTGATAGTAACCGAGCCGTACGCAACTGTGAAAGCACTAGTTTCTGCAGGCTTACATAAGACTACATGGAACCATCTGCAGGCATATACAACATGTTCCCAATAACATTTTTTGTTGGTATTATATCAGAATGCATGCAGTAAATCAACAGAAGTACATTAATCACTGTATTTTGTTAAAAGAATAAAAAAATTATTTCGCTGTATACAAAAGAGACCAAGTTGGTTCGTCTTAAACTTGTAATGCACCATATCACTAAACTTCTCTAGGGAAGAAGTCAAAGTATTCATGATATTTAACATGTTCTATAATTGTTATCAATATAATTTAGAGTGAACTGAAAATATTAACTTTCCCATTTGATAAAATTTCAAAATGCTATTTTCAGTAGTCAGAGGTGTACACTGTGTTAACACTAGAACGGCAACAGCGTGCCCGTCGCAACTTAAATTGTACATCCTAATGCCGTAAAATTGACGGCTCTGGGCGTTCTAGTGTCAAAAAAATAACGAGCTTGTTTCAGCACGCGACATTCAAAAATGGGAATATGTGCCTTTGGGTCCATTCACTGCTAAAAATTTGGGAACCACCATCTCACCATGGGTAGTAACAACGCTAGCTCTGGAGCCATTTAAAGTTGATAATTATCCGCAAAATCCTGCACCTTTCGAATATCTGGCACACACCGATAAGTTCAATTTTGATATTGATTTGGAGGTTGCTATTCTCCGTAAGAGCGCATTTCTACACTCATAGAGATTTAGGTTAATTATTATTTATTTCCAGCTAACAATTCATCGGCAGCGACTACCGTTTGCCGATCTAATTACAAGTATTTATATTGGACAGCCAAACAACAATTAACCCATCACACAATCACTGGTTGTAACTTGAATCCTGGCGATTTGATGGCGAGCGGTACAATAAGTGGAGAGGTAAACGATACAAGTATTTAAAGTGTGCACATTGAAGTTATAAATTCCCCATCGTTTTAGACATCGGACTCTTTTGGTTCGCTACTTGAATTATCATGGAAAGGTACTAAACCTATCAAACTAAACGGTGGAGCAGAGAGAAAGTTTCTTCAAGACGGCGATACCGTGATTATGAAAGCGTACTGTGAATCTGATACTTACAGAGTCGGTTTTGGATCTTGTGTGGGGAAATTACTTCCTGCCAATTAATATGATATGATACTTTGGAAAACAGTGTACGATCTTATGGAACATTACTAACAGTTTCTATTGACTGTTTAATAATAGTAGTATATCTCACATCACGAGGCAATCGTGAAAAATATCTATTTAATTCGGTAGCTCTACTCTATAATTTATGATCTTGCGCACAGCATACTGCTAAGTTAAAAATTGATTTTGTATTTGCTTTGATGTGGTAAAAATCTTAAGACGTTTCCATAGGAGCTGCGCTATTTTCTAAAAATGAGTGAATTATAAAAGAAGTGGAATATTTTACGTACATATGTAATCACAGAATGTAATTTGTTTCTTTAGTAAAATAAAAATTGCGCATACGTAATTATAAAATGTGTATGATGTGTATGAAGCTTTCTTCGTATACCCATAAAAGCAACCGTATTTTGTCATAATTCAGCTAAATATCAATGCTTCTGTTGTAAATAGTAAGATAACGAAAACTGTAGGGTAGTATGGCAAACACTAAAGTGTCGGTACACTCCGCACAATACCAATTATTTGATTAATTCGGAACAATTATTTCAGGAGTTCGCGAGTACAGATGTCAGCCGTACGGTTGAACGCGAATGCGGAATGTGCCGATACTTAGATAGTGCTTGCCAATGTTATATATTTTGAAAGAGAAACAATGGTAGTGCTAGAAGGCTTGTAATAATAAACTAAATTAATTTCGTGTTATAGATACTCATAATCATCGTATCTTGCTTAATATATTTCTGATCGTTACCTGCATTAAATACATTATTCAAGTATGTATAATATGATTTTCAAATTCCGTCAGATCTCCAGACTGTTTGTACATTTCGGCTTGAATTGAAAAAACACAAATCAGCTGATGTTGCAGCAAGGTTTTTGGACATCCATTCCGCTTACTTACTCTATTAATGTACATCATCTTCAATACTTGCTCAAATTTTATTTCAGTCCATATCTATTCTATAACATATACAGTCAGGTCCCAAATTTAAAAAAAAAACATCACAATATCTTCGCTTCCAGAGTTAAGGTTTGAATGTAGGTAATTGCGATTACGTTGCCAAGATATGAGTTGCCCTGCCCTCATTGAGAAAAAATTTGGATTGTTTTATAGCCTACTTTGGATAAAGAATCGTTATCGCTGCTTAGTGGAGTGTACAGGTTGTGGGGGAAAACCTGCTAAACAAAAATATAAATTTACCGTAATATTAGATACGAGGGGAAAATTTAGGAAGTATTGTTTTTTTCTAAATTAATTAAATAAATTCAAGGTTTATAAGAATCAGGAACCCCCCTTCGGGAATTTAAAGTCAAATGGAAAACGAAATGTGAAGTTTAAAACGGAGCTAACCTGATATTCCACGACATTCCACTATGTTTATGTGATGCCTTCTGGAACTCTGTTTTCTCTAACCAGCAAATTTTAATACCCCTATATTTTAAGAAATACATTGCCCATGAAAACGGATACCTTTATTTTAGATGTAGTTTAATGCATCTCGATGCAGGAACGTAGATTCTATGCTATTTTACACCACGCACAACTGTAATGCTTAAAGTAACGCTAAAGATATGAGAAGATTGAACAAAGAAGTTATTATTCTGTTTCACCGCTACCATCGTTGGCTGGAATTATAATTACCCCGTTACTTCCATACTCCAAAGATAACAAGCTAGAAAAAGAATTTCGGCATCCAAAACTGAGCTCCCAACCGTAATACGAATCGATATAATAGAATGACATCTAAGAGTCAAGACCATGTGTTCGCGCTTCAACAAATAGCAAAACAAATCATAGACAAAAAAAGTATATTGTTGTTTTATCGACTCGAAGAAAAGCCAAGAAAGAAAACGGGCCAAGACAAATGTAACAGTGGATCTACCGAAATCCTCCATAACCCAAATACGAAGGAGTGAGGCAACGAGGAGTCTTAAGTCCGCTACTGTTCATGTGCAACAGATGAAATAATAAGGAGCAGTATACGACCTAGTTTTGATAGTCGAGAATAGTAACATCCATAAAATACGGCATTGAAATAAATATCGAGAGAACAGAAACCATCAATAGAAGAAAAAATAAATAGCTCCACAAACGGGAAACTCCTACAAGTAGAAAACTACAAATATACCGGGGTTAGTACAAAAGAAGATTAAATAAATGACAAAAATGGAGACTACTTAATTCACCAAATAACACTTTCCTTAGTCATAAAGAAATAAACCAGAAAATCAAATTGACCGTTTGCAATACTGTTTATGTATCCGTTTTAATCTATGACTCCGAAAATTGGGTACTAACGAAAGACAAAAAACACGCGTACAAGCCATAGAAATGATACACGTGACGAGACTACTTGGAATCAACAGAACAGACAAAATACAAAATAAAAAATTAGAAGACAACTAGGAGCAATACCGCTGAAAGGAAAGATAAAGGAACATGTTTTGGCCATATAAACATAATGAACAACGGCAGACAAGTCAAAAGAATAGAGGAAGACCCCTACGGACGCGGAAGTGGAGTATAAATGAAACATTACAAAAAAAAAATATAGCGCAATTTTATTCGCAGTAATAAAGAACAATATGACAATTGACAAGAGACATCCTCGACACTTTTGGGCTGTTTTATTCAGGAAAATTGGTTTTTGCAATGCTTTGTAGAAATGACCGTAGTTTTTATAATATTTGATATTTTGTTATTTATTTTTGTTGTTATCTAACTTATCTTTGTCATAAACCATATGTAACAACGTATTGAAAATTTTATTTGTTCAAATATATAGCGTCTAGCTGTTTTAATAGTTTCGATCAGATATGATAATGTGGGTATACAAAGCTTGAAAAGTTACAAGAAAATTATTTTTTTCTAGGGAAGAATACCAATACTGGCAATAGAATATAACAAAAACGTACAACGGCCGTTTAGATGGAAACCAGAACTATGTATGGTCAGAACGTATATTTTTGAACAAAATTTTGTTTTTCTGGTATTGTGTTGCATTATTTCTTGTTTTCTTATTACTTATATAATTTACCTCTCTATTTTTATTTACATTTCGGCATTAAAATTGCGCCGCTTGTGGAGTTCAAGAAACCAGTCATTGCTTTTTTTAATTCATGAATTAATTATTCCAATTCATAACTCACTCAATTCACAACTCTGATAATTATGTCTCACGCAAGCCATATTTGTAGCCTACCTCAGTTCGAAGTTCGAAACATGAAAATATTTAGTTGCAAAAATACATACCTAATACAATTTAAAAAATATTGAATTTTTAGAATTGTTTCGGAACTCTTCTATGTAGAAATACTAGTTTCATATTGTGTGTTTATAAGAATATTATAACAACGAGATTGTATATTTATAAAGAAGTATTTTAAGCTTATTTAATGTGATTTGATAAATCTTTACTCTTCTGCAACCTTGGAAACCTGTCCATACAAACAATATAGAATTTAATTGATTTCTTTACAGTTACTCGGCAGTAACGTACATTAAACTAACCTTTGTTTGTTAACCAACCAATATTAATTTAACGTGATATTCATATAACTATAGTAATAATAATCGCTCATGGTATTAGATAATATAAACACTACAGAGCAGAATCATGGCCTTGTCCTCGAGAAATTCTAAAGTCCGGGAGGACCTTGTTGCTTATTGGAGTATACCTCTTCGAGACGGTGTACACGCCGTAGAATTTGAACATGGATCAGCCAGTGGGAAACGTGTATTAAGAGTAGACGGCCAGGTACGTCAGTAACATTCAAAATTATCCCTAAATTGATGCCACACAACAAAATTTTATTATTTGAATATTTTGCTATGGGTTAGCCTCCATTGATACCCTGGTGTTGTGGTACACATTTTGCTCCATCACAACTAATTTGTTTTTTAGTTTTGAAATTGGAACCTTCCAAACTGAATTTGTTCTTTCTGAGTTCTTTAAATTGTTCTTGTATTAAAGAAAAACAAAGCAAATTTTCCATCAAATTAAAAAAAAAGTATTTTGTGGGTTTATTTCTTCTGTTTAGTGTAACAAATATTTTAATTATCGTGAAAAGATGAAATATTGTTCAGTATTTATTGAAAGCTGCTTATACACTTTAATTGCAGGAAGTATTCAGAAGGGAATGGATGTTTAAATTGGTTGGTGATGAAAAATTTACTGTCGGTGTTGAGAATGTACCTTGTGAGTTATGTGTGGACCCGTTGCCAAACTTGTCGTTCGAATATAGTCTATATGTTAACGGGAAGCTTATTGAAAAGTTTATCGAAGAACAGAATCGGACGTTGAAATTATGGTGCGTGTTGCTTAATGGAAAGCGGTATAAGATTGTATTAGGTAGGTATCAAATTTAGTGACTTTACAACGAAATAAATAATACCAATGGTGAAATTAAAAATTAATGTTAAGTTTAACATGTGATTCCGTATCTGCATCTAAAGGGTGATGTCTATGTTTCACATCTTCCTCTTGAATAAAATATTAGAAAGCTAACATTTTCTGATAATATAATACACCTTATGGAGGTATTTCAAAAATATTTCTATATTTGTTACAATGTTGTTATAATTTACATCGAGGTTGGCTGCCATTAGCGCCGTGCATAGTGATTCAGTATGCCCACTTAATGTTAAAAATCTCTCTGGAGGCTTGTTTTCAGTAGCTTCAATTTCTTTTACCTCCTACGATCTAGGTAACGGGGGAATTGAGAGATTGTATTAAGTACAGTCAACGACGGTAATGGTGAAACGGATAAATAACTTGTCTTCTGTCCATTTTTTTCAGATTCAAAATTTTCCGATTTAATGTGATTTTCCTACAGCAATCTCTAAAATAATTCAGTCATATTTCGGTTGTAATTTCGTAAATTAGATATCGTTCGTCAGATAATCGTCTTGTTTGTCAGTAAAATTTACTATTGTGTGGTTGCCGATGGTGTTAAATGTCATAGAATAGCATATAATTAAGCGTTCAGTTACCTCCCTTCTCCCCTTCATCGTTTGCCCTATCGTATTTCTAAAAATAAGAATTGAGTTTTGTTATCAAGTATTTTTTGAATTGAAATTATCAAAATTAGCCATATCGCGACTAAATAAAGGAGTGAAGAGACGTCAAAGAATTTTTGACTTTGAGTCCAATATTCATCCGGGTAACACGTGCTTAGTTGTTGTGCTCATTGTATGAATTCTATGTATGGATTTCGTGCGGTCATTTCGAAATTCGCATGCGAATATACATAGCGTAAATTTTTATGAGGTTAAACTGTATAAATAATTTAAGAATATTGCAAAATACCGTTCTTTCAATAACGCCCGGTATCTTAAACGTCCAATGCGCTAAGGTGGTAATTCAATTTTATTCGAGTGAGTATTTCTTGCATTGAAATTATTTTTAATAGGGAAGTAATTCACTTTCAGAAATTAACACGACGATCTTCAAGACCTTCACTACCCGACAAAAACATAGACGCGGTATCGTTTCTATTTACGAAACAAAGTTTATAGACATTATATAAAATGTAAATGAGGGTTATTAATACTTGTTATGTAAATAGTCCATTTATAGATATTTCTGGGTATTTATTGCTTTATGAGAGGTAATTGAGATTTTCCTAGATCAAAATAGGAATTTTAAATGCGACAAAAATTTAGACCCTGTGCAATTATTACATTAATATAAGCAAAAATGTTTTAATTTGATACTTCTCTTTATTTGCAGCGGCTGTGCTGGTAAAGTGTACACATGTCACCACGAGAAATTATATTTTATAAAGTGTTTGCAATATGGGTAGAAAAAAACAATTATCCTTGATAGAAAGGGGTAAAGTTCTAGCCTGGCACCAGGATGGTGTTAGTAAGAAGGAAATTGCTCGTCGGTTACGAAGAAGCGATCATTGCGTTAGAAATTTCCTAAAAGATCCGGAAAATTACGGCAAACCAAAAGGCCAGGGGCGACCGAAAGCTGTAAGTGAGCGGGATAAACGCATAATATTGCGATGTGCATCCAATTCTTCTGCGTCGGCGAGAGTTATTGCAGAACAGGCGGGGGTACAAACGCACGTGCGTAATGTTCAAAGGATTTTAAAGGCGTCACCGGTAATATCACGGCCGAAAGTGTTGAGAAAACCGCCACTTTCGGCGGAACACAAAGAAGCAAGGTTGAGATTTGCTGAAGAACACGTATCCTGGAAGAAACAATGGGAAAAAGTTATATTTTCCGATGAGAAACGTTTTAATTTGGACGGACCGGATGGGTACTCGCATTATTGTTATGATCTGAGAAAGTAACCAAAAGTGAAAATGACCAGACAATTATGGGGTGGATCTGTGGTGATATGGGCAGCAATTGGATTCCGCGATAAAAGTGAGATAGTGTTTTGCACAAACAAAATGACATCTGTGACGTATAAAGACTTATTGCGTGACAATCTTCTACGTTTTGGAAACCAATGGACCGGGCGCAATTTTGTTTTTCAGCAAAATAACGCGCCAATTCATAAAGCAAAAACCATTACTGAATGGTTTAAAGAGAAAAAGATTAAAACTTTACAGTGGCCGGCACGGTCACCAGACTTAAACATTATTGAAAACATGCGGGATGAATTGGCACGTCGCGTTTATGGCGGAGGCCGTCAATATTTCTGAACTTCAAACTGAAAACTTCAATAGTGACTGAATGGCAGAGTATCCCTCAAAATTATGCGTTAAATTTATATAAATCTATTAATAACAGACTATTGGAAGTGGTTAAGAACAATGGAGGATCTACGCATTATTGATCATTTGTTTATTTTTGTTTTACATTTGCAACAGAGCGTCTAAATTTTTGTCGCAGAAATTGTTTAAACATTGGAGTAATAATTTATTATTTAGTTCATATACTACTGCAGGAGATATTTTTAACTTTATTTTATTTTTATGAATAAAAACTTAATTCGATATCTTGCTAATTTCGCAAAGAAATGTTGTAACCATTAAAACCCGTAAAACATCTTACCGCGTCTAATTTTTTGTCGGGGAGTGTAGATGAAGCGGTTGTAGGATGCTGAAAAATATGCGTGCGTCTGATGTTTTGCGAGAATTGCGTTCGTTAATTTTCTTATTTTATAGAGAACGCCCTGTACATTTTACGTTTCTTTAAAGGTAATCGAAAAACGAATCCAGCGCTTCCATATATGTTATCCTTTCGCTTAAGAAATATGACGCTAGGCAGCAATAAAAGTTTTGGTTCTAAAAAAAAAACCTCTATTATTATTATTTCGAACACTTGGTTTAAAAACACATCCAAATTGTTTCTTGTGACGCCCGAAAATGCTTGTTGCTAAGCAAAGTAATCACAACCATTGGCAAACCATCAAATCTCAAAAACCAGCAGATTCAAACAATAGAATTCGATAAGGTGAAGAAGAAACAAAAATTAACCAAACAAGTTAAAATGAGAGAAATTAGTAACAAAAACAAAGAACGAAAGTATGACGAATAAGTGACAAGAATAATTTATGCTTTTGAAGTTGAGATAATACTTTGGCAATTGTTGTGATTACTTTGCTTAACAACGAGCTTTTTGGCTAAATTTAGTGCCATAAGAAACGAATTAGTAGCCAATTTTGCGTAATAATAAAAACTGATTGCCAAAACATTTATTGCAGCATCGTTCTTAAGTTAAAGTATAACATATGTAGTATTGTTCGCTTTTCGATTACTTTTCCAAAAGCGTAAAAATATATAGGGAATGCCTTTGAACTGTTTTTTTTTTCTTCTAAAAGCTTCTGTCATTCAAAAGTTAGTGCGGATGAAGGGGAATACTTTAGGACCTTACTGTGTATTACGTCGCAGATTGTGCGCAATAATATCGATTATGGCTTCCAAAAATGAACAATAATTACAGTGATGCCCTCACTCCACACAGCGAAGTAATAACTAATAATACAATTATCTATTCTTCTTTTTAGAAAAGGAAACTCTGGACATTTGGATAAATGGTGAAAAAATTGAAATTGAAGGAGATTTTATTGATACAGGAACGGAAATGGAATTCATGTTAGATGGAATTGAGGCAAGAATCAGAGGATGTTCTACAACGAAAAAGGAAGGCGTACTACATGAATTGTACATAGATAATAAACTCATTGAAGATGAATTCTAGGAAATAATGCACAATATTGCTATTATTATACATTTAAACAATTAGTTAAATTGAGTTTCTTCTTTAATATTTAATAGTTTGTGGGTTAGATTCGTACTATCTTTGTTCTCTCTAGCAGATTATATGACCCGTATCGTTATGTTCAAATTTCGAAAGCAACTTAATTCTAAGAAGAAAAAATGCAAAAGTTGTAAGTCGACTGTTGTTTCAAATTCATAGTTCTTGTCTCCAACTACCAACTTTTGCGTTTTTTCTTCTGCATAGGCGGGAGTTAGAAAATTCGAAAGCAATATGCACATCATAAATTTTCTATTAATGTTTGGGGAGGCAAAACCGATGATTCATTCATTTAGCACGCTAACGAACAAATACGACAAACAGGCTTGAAATACTAATCTGTAGGTTTACGGGCACAAGCTTGCATTCAAGGAGGTGGATTTTCTGAAAATATTACCAATTAAACTTTTTAAAGTAATAAGTAAGGTGTTTATTTTATTTGACGAAGTTTATTTTTTTTATTTTCTATTAAGAAATACGATAAATAATGAAAAAAACATATGTTCAAATATATTTAGTTGTTTTAGATCTACTGCATGGGCTAATTAAATTTCTGTTGCATTTGATTTTAAATTGCAAGACCCAAATATTCGTGAAAATAATCGTCCATATGGCAATTTTACATTAATGACCACGAGAAAGAAAAACATGGCCCCAGATCAAACGACAAACAAATCATAATTAAAATAATCGATGTGTGTTTCATGCTTAAAGCACATCTTTAGGCCAACTAAAAGGTTCAATTAGTTTAAGTACAATAGAAGTAATTGTTATGTTAAAGATTGAATTTTGTCAAAAGTAAGTAAACAATTAATGTAAGTTGATGAATAAGCAATAGTTTTAAAATTTTTTCTTAAGGATTATAAAATTCATGTTAAATAGGGTTTAAATATCATTTGGTATAATATGTAAAAACTATTACCATGTGTTGCAACACATGGTAAATGGCAAAATATTTGCAGAGCATTTTTTTTCGATATTTAAACAATATCCTTGTTCCAAGATATAGGTTTGCGTAGGGTCCTCTGTAAGTGGCTATTAGTGAAAATAGCATAAACATAACTCCTACGAAGCGGGCCCCTGCACTACTGAAATCTCAAAATCCCCAGATTTTGTGCTGATTTGTGCCATAAATATATTGTTTTGTGATCATCCAATTTTCGAGATATTCGAGATAAAAAAGTGGGACATAACTTCACGCTTTCACTTTTTAAAAATTCGGCCATGCATTGTTTTGTGCCCGTTCTGTGACGATCTATGTTGTAAATATTTTGTTTTGTGCTCATCTCATTTTCGAGATATTCGAGATTGAAGAAATAGGCCAACTTGACTTTTTAAAGATTTGATGTTCTTATTTTGTGTGACTGCACTGTGTTATTTTACCGTAATATCCAAAGAGAGATTTTGAAAATCACAACCAACTTTAGTTGACGGTTCCCGCGATAGAAACTAGATTACGCTGAGAAATTAGCGAATATATTCTTTCAGTATTTACGAACTTAAATAGTTCGTGAAATTTGGAAACTCCTACTGGGATGTGTTCTTTTTTAGAATCGAGTACCTCGAAAACGGGATGAGCTAAAAACGATATTTCGATGGCAGAAGTCAGCAGAAAACATGTACAAATGTTGTCACTATCAGCTTCAAAACTCTAAGAAATAGTCTCTAGAAGGACATGAGCACAGAATAAATGTTTACGCTACAAATTAGCATAGAACGATTGCGTGGTCAAATTTTTACTAAAGCAAGTATAAAAATTAAGAGCCTCTGACAAATGCAACTAAAAAATTTTGTTCAATTTGAACACGAAGTAACACTACCAATGGCGTAACAGCTTTTGCCAATTATGTAATAAACTACTAAAAGGAACTCAACAATGATATCATTGAATTCCAAAAATCATCAAAGTTATCATACTATGAAAATCTATTTAATAAAGAAACTAAGACATCGACCAACACGAGGATCCCTTGTATCACTCTTGATCCGTTAGTCGGAGAAGAGGCAATTGGATCTCATTGCTTTGGATGAGGACGGAGAGCGGAAACAATGTAACACAACGTGATATGGAATTATCAATTGTTGTATGCCATGTTAAATTGAATAGATATCATGATGTGCTGCAGTATATAAGCCATTGCTTGCTGAAATCTTTTGATTCATTATCGTGCATGTACATCGGTTATAGAGATATAAATTTGTAGTTTTTGGAGCTCCTAGGTATGCAAAAAAAGCGGAGGAGACTCAAGTTGTTTCACAATCTCGGTGGCTGTAACCGTTAAAGTTCTCGATGAAAGGTTAACTGAGTAGTTTGGGAAGGATCCTTGCCGTATTAATTGCGCAGCTCCCACATTTTGTTGATACGCCGATATTGTTTTCCTTTTTAATATCACAGTCCGTAAACAAATGAATATATTGTAAGGATTAAAATATTCTCAAACAACTCAACAGTTATAATTCCAATAATTATATTTCTTTAACTAATAAATATCCACTAAAAATGCCCTTCGCCTCCCTGGAGGTATTACTTGTGTGCGAAATTGTGACGTACGATGAATTACAAAGCTTAGCACTGTAATACAATCACTGATATGCACTGCATTTAAATGACTCTGAAATTAAGAAATATAATTAAAGTTGCCGATGGCGAAATTTATATTGCCCATCAAATGTTGTTTACTGACTCCTTTTTTACGTACATGTATAAAATGAAGATGAAGTATTTATCTGATGGTAAATCGAGGGAAGAAGCCATCGGCACTGCTTCGTCCCGAAAACCTGCAGGATATGCAACTAAAAATGTACACAAACTTACTTTCATCTGTAAGTAAGTGGTACCTCGGATTACGGAATTCATTGGTTCCAAAGAGCAACGGGAATTAAATATAACCAAAATAATAATTCTGTATTTTAGACGTTAAATAA
>LR737384.1:20158068-20174148 GCA_902655005.2 Marronus borbonicus
TTTCTTGTATGGTCGTTCTATTTAAGTTTCTATTTTCTACTATTCTTATTCCGTATTCTCGTCTTGTTGTCCCCATACATCCACTCCACACATCCGGCATTTCTAGTTTGTTGATTTGTTCTTTAATCGTTCCTCCTTTTCTTTTGTTTCTTTTGTTCAGCTACCAGAATACCTTTTACCCATATCACGTCTTCGTACCTTGTCACTTATCATCAATTTTTGGTAACCGATTTTGATACGTTTTCCTTTATTCTTTTCTTGTTTCGCTTTTATTCCAATTTTCCCTTGTATTTCCCTTTCCATTTTGCCATACCATGGTTACTATATGTTTTTTTTTCTTTTTATTCTTTTTAGTTTGTGTTTGTTCTTCATTATTTTAACTTTCATTTATATTTGACAATTCAATAATATATTTTATTCCTTATTTCTGTTGGTATATTTAGATTCACTTCAATATCAAAATTTTGCCTTACAAACTGCTTCATAGTCTACTGTAT
The DNA here is from genome assembly GCA_902655005.2 of Marronus borbonicus. Lineage (NCBI taxonomy): Eukaryota > Metazoa > Arthropoda > Insecta > Coleoptera > Scarabaeidae > Marronus > Marronus borbonicus. The sequence goes on from LR737384.1 coordinate 20,158,566, forward strand.
TTCATCTTCATCACTTGTGTTCGTTGCGAGCCCCGGCACTATAATATTGTTTCCCCTTCTATCATTTTATTTCTCTTCGAAATTATTTCTTTGTTTAACATTTTATTTCCTTATTTAAAATTCGGATTTTTTATTTTCAACATTTGAAGTTCTTCTATGAAAACTTTCTGTTCAATTCTTATATCTCCAGAGTCTTTCATCATTGAGGTAATTATGATCTCCATGAATTTATCTATTTTTCATTGTCCATGGTTATTTAATTTTTAGTTTTCTTTACAAACTTCTGTAGTAAGTTCGCTATAAGACTGATAACTCGAATCGCCTTCTCAGAGGTTAAGACCATCTCAGTGCCAAAGAAATTATCTATTAGAACGTTCCGTTGTCTTCTCTTTTTAATTTGCTAAACAATTCACTACACCAATCACTTCGTATAAGCGTTCTTGTGTATTATGTGCTCAAAACCACCTAATTTCAATTAAATTTTGAAATAATTTAAACAATTATAAAGCCAGGACTAGCATCCGGGATTATAATAAATTTTAAAATTATTAACAGAAAGAATAGCTTGGACGAGCTATCTTAATGTTCCACCTATAGTATTATTGGTTGCAGATAGATTTGCAGTAATATCCTAGCTATTATTCGACGAAATGAATGAAGAAGAGATCAAAAAGAGGTTTACCATAATCTTCTCGCATTTAGCTATGCAGCTCACAGTGAAATTTTGACACGAATTATTTTAGGCAAACTAACAGGAAAAAAGTGCATTCATTCGGACTACCATAATCCTCCAAAATGCGTTAAATTTCAATTAATTTTTGTAGGAAACACATTTACTTAACTCGGTATTCATTAAAACCTTTTAACGGGAGTTAAAATCCAAAGAAAAATTTTTCTGAAACTTACTTCTTTGCTAACATTAATCCAATTCCTTATTTTGAAATGAAAATATCGGATACTAAATACAATTCGAGTGGTGAAAGCAATGCACAAATGACATTCGTATTGTTAGCACAAAGTGTATGCTTAACTTTAAAATGAGGTTGGGGCTTAAGAAATCGTTCAAAGCTAAAGCAGAAGTTGTCATCCTTCGGTGGAGATCTACGAGACAAGATATGTAATTAAGGTTCTCACTAGTATTCGTCTCTTCGCGCGTAATAAACACGTTCCGCGCTATATACTGCCTTTGGTTTTCTTGCAACATCAAAAATTGGACAAAGTCGTTAACGGCGGTTGCTGTGAGCAAAACACATCCGAATCCAAAATGGCCTACACCCACTTGCACTTTTTCAAATATATGTTGTACGCTGTACGTCGATATTATAAAAAAGCTACTAATTGTCAACGGTAATGTAACGAAAGAAATAAAGAGGAAATTAATTAACAATCTTTCTTTTCCACATGTAAAAGTTTATTCAGTTCTTCTATTTGTACTACCAACTTTCCATGCCACTTTCTTCTAATAAGAAAATAGGGAGTTTGTAATATCGTTACTATAGCAGTGTAGTTAAAAAGCAACCACCGGGTTATATGCAAAGTTCCTGTAGGGTCATAGTTCTGTTCATGGCGAAACTTAAAAGTTTACTTCGCCAAATTGTTTTGCCTTCGATATTGAAAAAAGTGCATCCAAAGATGTTACCTAGAAATAATATAGTGCTTATTCGTTCTGAAAAAGTTTTTTGATGTTTTCAAACAATGCATCCATAAAGCGTTTACAAATTTTGAGATACATGTTGGGATATGTTTCTCATATTTGGTACTAAATAGTAGCGAATGAGAGGCTTCGTGGAACACGATTTCTTTCACTTAATATGTAGTTAATGTAATTCATCTAATGAAATAATATGTCCGAAATAAACAATTTGACTAATGTCTTTTAATAATGCTAATGTGTGTAAATACCAACCAGTTTCAGGTTAGTGACTAGTAAATGATTGGAGATTTTCGTATTTATTACAATGCATAATCTATTACTGATGGATGAAGTTATACATATTTCTCATCAATTTTTGATGAAATTTTGTAATAATTACGCTTGAAGTATTAGGCAATAAAAATTGTAAAGGTGAGTGGGCATTTGGTGAGGTTCGAAGTAAAAATGGTACCCTGGCGTGCACCATAACGAATCTCGAGGTGCAACGTATTCAGTGACAGTCAGGCAGTTGTAAAGGCTATTAAGGTTCACACTAATCTGGTCTGATACACAATTGTGTACACAACCTAAGGCAATTGGGACGCAACAACTACGTTACTGTAGTAGAAGAAGCAGAAGAAGAAGTAACGCTTTTTACTACATTCTGTTAAAATTGTGAGATATACAGTACATTAAAATCTCTTGAGACTTGAAAGCAAAAATATATCACCTTTTCAAATTTTTGAATTATTAAATAAAGGTGTCTTCTTAATACTGCTTGTCAAAAATGTGTATTGAATGGTGTTTAACCCCTTACTCTAAACCCCTTGACTGTATTATTATGAAGTCACATAAGTTAACAACACACATAACAAGTTTCTATCAATTGAAAGATTCGAAGTACTTTCTTTTAGTCGCAATAATATAATCATCAGAGTGTATAATTTGGCAGACGCAACGTTTCGATTATGGTAATCTTCATCAGAAGCTCTCTTTGTTGATCGGAAATAACTGTGTGATTGTTTTCTTATTTTACAAAATCTATTTGACTATTGAAACTTATTTCGTACATCTTTACTGTTTTGCGTACAAAGGATCTAGTGAATCGTTTGGATAGTCAAACACACTTAAAATAAAAAAATAATTATCAATCAAATTGTAAACTTGGATAACTAAAAAAAAGAGATAGTCGAGAGGGAAACCAATCTTGCTTTATTCTACAAGCTTTTATGTACTAAGGCAATTATAGAATGTCAATTCAAATATATATTGAAAATTCGTAACATTCAACGTTTTTTTTCTGTGAATGGCTTTCACACTTAGCTTAGGAAAAGTTCGGTAGACAATCTGTTAGCAACGTGCTTAAATGGATGACTTTGACACCGAAATAAGACAGTTCCGCTAGAATAAAATATCTAGACTTCGTGATCTTCTACTACCCCTAGTCGTCCGTCAATAATTTTTAGACGGAGCTTATATAAGTTTCACATATATTTTACTGAGTGTCTTTTTCATTTTGAATAGAACACGCTGTATATTATGAATTCTTTGTATCGCTCTCTTAAAATTAACATCGCATATTATGGCCCTGCGATGTACTATAATTAAATCACTGTCATGAATGACCCTGCAAGTATATTAAATAAATAAACTAATTTTTCTTTTTAATAAAACTTAGCGATTAAGATTGAGTTATTATTACAGTTATATTTGTGAACATTGTAATTTGCACTTTAATTAAACAAGGTAATAAATTTCTACAATTTAAATCCGAAAGAACTACATACTTACACCTACTGATATAAATGCAAAGTTTTCTTTACGTCTGGGCAGATGCAAACTATAAATATATTTTCCTTTATACTAAAAATTCTTTTTTCATCTTATAAAATTACGGTGTAAAAGCTCAATACGAACGATGCTACAACCTCGACGTTAACAACTCAAATTACAACCGCACAAGTTAAAATTTTTAAACTAATGGAAATCTTAAAAGAAAATGATTTTAGTGCACCAATAAACATGCAGGTACAAATCTAACTTTAAATAACATTACATAGGTTTTAATACAATAATTAGGTGCCGATACAATGTTTATCCATACAATTACCAAGAATGAAGATAACATTTATATAGATTTATATTCATAGAATACATTGTTTAACGTCCCATAACATAAATTTACCCCAGTATGTAAATGTATGAAACAAATAGTACGGACGGGATCATTTCTGACGGACACCCCGCTTATGTTTTTCCCTTTCAATAAGTTCATTCCGTATTACCTAGATGCCAAGTGACTTTTTTGTCACCTGACTACAGAGGATGTAGATCAATCGATAATGAACCAACGAGTAGAAATTAAACGGATGCTTTGCTCACAATGTAACCTTTTAGTGGTCAGCGGTTTTCTGATTTTTGACTGCGTGTATTGTTTTCTTTTTAAACATTTCATTTTTATTTTTTAAAATGAGCTTCAACGAAGCCATTTTAATTTTACTCATCGGCGCGAAAGCTAACATGATATAATTTCACTTCGATATTAATCTTCCTTCGACTAAAAACCTTCGAGCGAATCAAACTCCATCCGACGTGCCTAGATTTTATTACTGAACGATTGAGATTTTCCTTCTCTATCTCTGGATCTAATAAGAGGACGCTTCGAGTTAATCTGAGCGGTGAATATTTACGTAAAGACGTGAGCACTACGTTATACAAAATAGGTACACACGCCCACACGTTTTTCCATTCTTTTTTTCTTTTTTTACTAAGTTAGTTACTAAGGGTAACTATGGTAATGTCAGGTAATTCCAATAGTAACATATCCAGAGGCAAGAACTATAAACGAAAGTAATAACTTAATGCATTGATGAGATTCATTTATAACGTAAATTGAATATGGAACATCAACTCTTTCAATAACTTAATAAATATAAACGACAATAGAGTATTAAAGTTGATTAAATTAAACACGCCAGGTATTTAACTCCCGCGTTCTTTAAACGTGGGTGTAATATTTAAATTGAGATCTTTTCACTAAATTCACAAATAACACTATTTTTCAAAGCTGAAAGTGACACAATCACAGTGACAATAAAGCGCTCAAGACTACCAAAGGATTACAACGACCACAATGATCCCCAATGTATAATACACGGGCACACGCATTGTATGCCGAATGAAAGCAAAGAAATATAAATTTATGATATTTCCTTCGGTTAGCTCACATTTATTTTCAATTAAAAAGCAATTAATAATTTCGTCTTTATATTCATGCTTTTTGTTAAACTGGTCCAGGTATTGCCAACGTTCTTTCCAAAGGACATATTGCAGATTACCACCAGATTATAGAGGAATTGGATCATCAAGCGTAGTGCAAAGCATAAACGGAGCCGGACCTAATATTAAATTAGAAACTTACCTCTTGGCTGATATTAACCCAATTTCTTATCTTAAATTGAAAATATCCCATACTAAACACAATTCGAGTAAAACACGCTATGACCAAATGCACGTCCACAGTTCCTTTAATTGAAAAATCATTCATTGATACGAAGAGAAAATCGGACATTCGTATTGTTAGCACAATGTATATGCTTAAACCTAAAATCAGGCTAGGACTTAAGAAATCGTTTAAAGTTAAAGCACAGTCTCTCATCCTTCGGTGAAGGTCGGTAAAATCAATGATATAGCTAAGGTTCTCAATGGCATTCGTCCTTTCAGGCGTATTAAACGCAATCATTTTCCTGTTCAACGCTATATATTGCTTTTGCGTTTCTTGCAACATCAAGAATTGTATAAAGTCGTTGACGCCGATTACTGTGATTAAAACACATGATGATCCAATTTGGCCTACACCCACTTGCACTTTTTCAAATATAGCGTTGTACGTTGATATTATAAGAAGGCCATTTGTAATTAATGCTAATATAACGAAGGAGATAAAAAGGTAGTTAATACGATAGTACTCTTTCTTTTCCATACATAAAAGTTTATTTAATTCTTCTATTCTTACTATCAAGTTACCATGCCAGTTTCTTCTAATAAGAAAATAGAAAGGTTGTAAAATGGTTAATAGAGTACTGTAGCTATAAAGCAACCACCGCGTTATATACAAAGTTCCTGTAGGGTCATAACTCTGTTCGTGGTAATGATGTATATAATGCCATGTCAGTCCTATGTGTAAGAATTGTAATGGCAAAGTTAAAAGTACATTTCGGCAAATTGTTTTGCCTTTGATATTGCAAAAATTACATCCAAAGATGTTCCCTAGAAACAATACGGTGCTCATCCGTTCTAGAAAAGTTCTTTGATGTTTTCTGAATAATACATCTATAACACGTTCGCAAATTTTGTAGCGCATGGTGCAATATATTTGGTACTAAATAGTGGTAAATACAGCTTTGAGTGGAACGAAATTTCTTTTACTTAATAAGCAATGTAATTAGTGTAATTTATTTAATGAGATAGTATGAATAAATCAATTCGATTAATGTCGCTTTTTAATAAAGCTAATGCGTGTAATACATTAAACTAACAATAAGTATCCTACAGCTTTACATTTAAGCTGAAACGCCTGCAAATTACTGTTTCAAGAAATATCGATGATCCGGTTGAGCATGGTTGTTCTTCCAGAACATTTGGACACGCCAAATAAGTTTTCAACATAATACCATACATTTATAACTGCGAAAAAACATCTTGACGCGCAAAAATTATGGAGTTTGAGTGGTACTTGCAACAGACTATGACGACTAAATATATCCTTCATAGGAAAAATATATTACACAGAGTATTCCATTAAAAAAACTATTTTGTCTACAAACTCAAATACAGGATGTTCAATCGTTTTTTTCGGATTTCATTATTGTTGGCGGAGAAAAGGCTAATAAAGAAGAAACAATAAGAGAATTTATGAAAACGCAAACATAATACAGAAAGCAACTTACCAAATATGCTTAGATGGCTGAAAAGAAATCCGGAAGTGAGGCCTTCAATACCTGTATCATAGCGTACGTTTCTACAGTGGTCTCTTTGAGACCCGTCCGTTGCGGCGTATATATCTGCTTATACGCAGAAAAAGATAATTTTACATCTAGCGATGTAGTGAAAGTGGCGGTCTTTGAATTTGTATAATGGATCTTCAGCTACACCATTGTTAAAAAGATGGCGTAATCTAGAAAATCGACATTTTTACATAATCTAGTATTATTTTTTTCTTTAAATGAAACACCTTTTTCGTCATCTAAAATTTGTAGCACTGTCTGTACGTGATCAACAAATTCACACGAATCCCGTAAAAACAACGAAGTGTTTTTATTGCGTCAGCTACTGGAACGTAATTGTCGTTAATAGTTTTTAAATCTGCTGCAACTTGAGGATTTTGGAATTGCATTTGACTTAGCTTTATTGCAGCTGCTTCTTTAGCGTCCATTTATAAAATCACTAATTTGATCTTTTGAAAATGTTGAAAATAATAGAATGCTGCTTCTAACCATGCATCCCGTCGTGTAAGAGTTGGTTGTGGCGGTTCCGGTATGTTAGGACACTGGGAGCGAAATAGCCGAATACGTTTCGGTGATTTAATAAAAACCACTTTCGTCTGTGCTATTAGTTGATCCACATCGAGATAACATTTTTGTATAGTGTGTGTTACAAGGTGTAAAGCATAAAGCATACACTGCCGTTCAGAGAAGTTCGCTCGGTTAGTAAAAAACATGAAAAGGTTATAGAAACAAACGAAACTAAAAACAAAATGCAGTTTTATTGTATGTACAGGTAAAAAAGACAAAAATAAATAAATAAAAAGTTATTCTGGCCTAATATAACATACTGAACATTATATTTTTTTTTCATCGAAAAAACCTCCTTTGCTGTTAATCACCGCTCGAACTATTCTAGGCATTCTTTCGATAAGTTTTGTTAAAACGGATTGTGGAATATTAATCCATTTATGTTGCAGAATATTCTATAAATGTTCTTGTGAAGTTGGGCATATTTTTCGGATCCTCCTGTCCAGTTCATCCCACAACAACTCTATAGGGTTCAAATCTGGGCCTTGTGGGGGCCATGTCATTACTTTCAGGGTGTGCTGTTCTTCTTGCTCCTTTAGATAGTTCTTACACACTAACGCAGTGTGTTTTGGGTCGTTGTCATACATGAATGTAAAGTTACGGCCTATTATACGCAATCCTGATGGCACTGCATCATTCTGGAGTATTGCAAAATAATTTTCCTTCCTGATTACACCCTGCACTCTGCATAAATCTCCCGTCCCAGCAAAGGAGAAACATCCCCACACTAACACAGAACTACGCCCTTGCTTCACTGTAGGCACAATGCAGTTCGGGATCACTTTTCGGTTTTAGATCTTCGAACATAAACTCGTCGATTTTGCCCAAAAACCTCAAACTTTGACTCGTCACTCCAAAGCACGTTTTTCCAATCATCTAACGACCAATCTAGATGAGAACGGGGCAACTGTAGCCGTTTTGCTCTGTTGCCCCCACGTAATAAGGGTTTTCGAATGGCAATGCGTCCATGAAGGTCCGCTCGTTGAAGTCGACGTTTTACCGTACTCGCCGAAACTCGTTCTTCACGGCCGCGATTGACTTCGGCTGCTATTTGTGGCGCTGTTAATTTTCTATTGCGTTTGCTTAATAATACAATTCTCAAATCTTCAGCTTTTGTTGTTTTCCTAGATGCTCCAGGACGAACACGATTTTCTATAGTTCCAGTTGTCCGATATCGCTTCATGATGTCATTTACTGTTGAACTTCTCATATTTATTCTTTCAGCAATTTGTCGCCCCGAATATCCTTCTTCAAACAGCGTAATAATGCGTGAACGTTTTTCTACACTGGTAGGCTTGCCACGTGCCATTTTGAAGTAAATTTTCTTAAAACTTTCGTGCAAAAACGACAGATCCATACCAACGCACGTTTAACAGTAAAATGAAGCAAATTTATATCTTTACGCCTGTGATAAATAAACAAGAATGATACTGCGGTATATTTCCTAAATGTATCGTTCGTTAATAATCCCCAAACGACCCGTTTCAAAAGATCGGTACTTCCGAGAAATTCTTGGAATGATAATAAAAGAGACTTTATTGTGGTTGTCGCAATATTTCTACTTTACATAATAATTTATGGCTTTAATCCCTTAGAAAAGAGTGTATGCCTAATATTTTTCTAATTTTATGTATTAATAATTATATACAGTGTGATATAATAGATTTTTATTGTATGACCGAACTTCACTGAACGGCAGTGTATATGTTTTGTCCAGCAAATTCGGTTGAACAACTTCGAATAATTGAGCTGTACGAACCATAACCGCGGCAGCATCGATAACCATCATCAAGACTCGCTTTGGTGAAATTTCAAGCACTACGATTTTTTTTTAATGTCTGTAGTTTAATCTACAGCTAGCCACAACCGTTAATTTTTTATTCCGGTTTTTACATAATTCTCAATCTTCTCGCGCGCTCACGGCAAATACCTACGTAGCGTCTGCGGAGTTGGTAGTTCCCATGTTAGTTTGTATTTCTTCCAAAACTGACGAAACATTGTTTATCCGATTTTTGCAAACGGTATATTGCATGCACTGAACATCATCGTTAAATCAGAAAGAAATTCTTTACGCGGTCTCCTTCCGGCTTTTTTAAATTTGTGTGTTGCGCTATTTACATGGTTCCTACACATATATGGTTTCCAATATAATAAACTTTTATTGCAAACTAAACACCTGATTTCTTTACCATTGCCATAAATGCATGTTTACTCTGTTAGAAAACAGACAAGTTGATGCATTTCTACGCATTTTTTAAATTTTTAATGCTTTCCGTTCAATTCCGACACTTATCAACTTCGCACTGCGATACGCATTACACATAGCACACAGCATAGAAGCTCGTGAAGTGCCGACATGTAACGAAGCAGCTGTGTATCCCCCAACCTCTCGCGGTTAAACACCACTGGAAGGCAAGCGAGAATGTTGCCCTCTATTAATAAGAAATTTAAAAACTAGGCATAAATTAAATGCGATTTACAACATATTGTGAGTATGTTGTAATCTAGCAATTTAAAATTAGCAAATAAAATATACTTCATCTTTAGGTTTCTCTTGTAGAATTTGAGGAAACGATTAAAAGCAGGGGTTGCTTCCTAAGAAATTAACTTTTGCTAGTTATGTTCATATTTGGCCAAACTTCTTGGAACCTTCCGTATAACATTTTTAACGATTATTTATTACTACAAATAACTGTTTTTGTAGTTGATAAGAATCTCAACATTAATTTGCATAGCTAAAGTTAAGAGGGAGATATTGGCATTTAAATTGAAAATTACACCTATCAATATTTTCGAGAATCATCAATAATTTCAAGAAAATTCGTTTTTCCAATGCTGTATCATTTGCCCTGCATCTGAAAAGCTTATGCAAAAAGTATCCACGTTGTTCGATTTGAAATAAAAACATTTTTAAAAATATCTTTTTCTATAATATCATCTACCAAATTTTCAAGAAGGTATTTTAATTTAATTTAATAGGTATAATTTCGAAGATCATCTGACAGGCAATTGTCGCGAATGTACAGCCACAGATTTCCTTATTATCTGAAATATTAAAACGCAAAATGAACTATAGATGAACAATTTCTCGTACAATTCAAAAATGAATCGATATACAAGGTGCTAGAAAAACTAAATTTTGATATGTCACGGCTTTTTGGAACGTATTGTATATTTTTCAAAACGTACGCGCAAGCACCAATTTATAACTGTACTTGTATTCGGAGAATTCCCCCGATTCTCGCAAAAGTTTCTCTTAGCGTATGGTCCAACGGAGTGAATAAGCTTAGCAGCTTGTCACAACCTGGAGTTTTTAGTGTGTAAAGTGTTCCGTGGCTTTAGTACTATCGTCGTAGAGGGTGAAGCGCAGTTAATTGTTTCCCGTCACGCTAACGGTAACTCAGGATTGTACTGAATCGACGAAGAAAGCTTGATCGTAGTAGGGCTCGAAGGCGCAGTGCCTGATTCTGTCTACTCAGACAGACTCAGTGTTACTAGTGGACCGCCGAGTCGAAAATTAACAAATTTTGAATTAGAACATTTCCACATAATTTAAAATCACACCTATCAAGCAATTAGGTTAAGTTCCGAAACTAAAAGAAAATTTCTATATTTTCTGTACATATGGCCGAATTTCAATATTTTTACAACTTATGAACAAGGAAAAGTTTTTCTTTTCGTCGACTCGGTCTAGAGCGAACCATGTGCCTAGGGCAATCTTGCGCATTATTACAGAACAAAATATGTATGTTACAGGAAACAAGACGTAAACAAAAGCAGGCAGTAAAGGACATCTCTTTATATCAATGCATATAGGTTTTATCGTGTATTATACGAAAATTCGGTTATTTAATCAACCTATTAACCTGAAGGTACCCTATTTTGATATAATATTCTAAAAAAACATCCAAAGATTCTAATAATCCACAAGTCGACCTACATGTTTCATTTTCTCAACACGTCTAACATATTAAGGCAAAACAAAGTCTTGTGTTACCTCATCTCCTATCGATACCCATATCTTCACACTACACCAAATGTAAACTACTTCCAGTACCATGCGGGGTATAACCCATATAAGTAAAGCCAGATCATAGTTACGATTACTATATACCCCCATTAGACAGTACGTTGCGATATGCAGTAAGGAAACCAATTTGACAAATTCTGTTATCAAGGTAGCTGCCATGGGGGCCATAAGGATCCTAATGCTTTCCTGGGTCAACGATTTCGACTTCTGATGTAGATAGTGATACTTGGATATCCTCGCCCATTTTCTCAAGGTATACCTTCGATGGTTTTGGTGTTTTAAATATTGCATCTCCTTATTAATTGCGGAATATTGTTCTACGAAATCTTTTTGAATTCGTTTAATTAGAAACAATTCCACTAGAACTTGCTGAAGGTACAGCTGATGAAATAGCCCTAATTCCAGAGGTGTACTAACATTAATTACCGCGTCTCCTCCAGTTGTAAGCAGATGGACACATGTAGACATTAATATGAAACCTAACCAATATTTCGGTGAGATTAGGTAAGCTTTTTGATTGCCGTTAATATCCAGTCGCATATTTAAGTTTTGCGTTTTCTTCAGCAGACTCCAAATCATTTCCGATCTTTTCAAATAATGAAAATATTTGGCTCCGATGACAAACAGTACGATTGTTAAATGAAATACGTTTATCGCTTTTAACAAGAGCGTGTTAACTATATACTCCACTTTCATTACTTTATCAAAATTTTTACAAATTAGGCAGATATAGGCAGTCAGAAGAGGTACACAATAGATTATAGCGCCGTACTTCCTTCTAGTAGTCTTTTGAGTGAAATCAAATATAAGTATACCAAAACTTTTTGCAATGATTATAGTAACTTTGGAATAACCAGAATTTAAGCGATCTTTTATGCACATAATAATGTGTCTTTGTGGAAGGTTGACATTCTCCTGCTTTCATCGATTTAATTAAACACAGTGCTTGTTAAAAGGAATTTAATCAGTATATTATATTGTTTTTATATACTGCTTTTTGTTGTGCAAATAACATTAGTTATATTTACCAATTTCGAAAGTGCTTTTACAGCATTAAAATATATAAAAACACCCAACATGGTAAACGTCATTAGAAATGCAAATACATTTTGACCTAAATTTTTACGAGATTAGGTGACTCGGCTTTGGCATTAAAAGGAGTTCAGAACACATACAATTTCAGTATTGAACACGAAATTTTGTGAAATTCAAACATCAGAAAAATTAGTTTCTTAAATAGCACCGTCATATGAGTCGTCTATTTCCAAAAATCCCTAAATTCGCGTTGGCATATTTTTCAGAAAATCGAAGAAACTGTTACTATTGAATTACTAGACTTACCGATCGAAGCTTGATACTGTTGGATAGGATATGTTTTCAGAAATCATTCGGCAAAATCAGCAAATCCGAAATTTTGAAAGTTGTTTTGAATTGCTACAAGATAACTAAATTTAACGAAAAAGGATTTTACAAAAATAAACTAAAATGCGCAGATTTATAGTTCTAAGGCAATAAATATGTATATAAAAGAAAATTCTTTCTCTACTTTCAACTTAATAATAATAATAATAATAGTGGAGCAAATCCTGTAAACACAAAAAAATGTTTAAACATATTAAAATACTCTGGTAGTTAACAGATTATGTTTAAGTTATTTTTGCGATTTCAGCAATCTCCTCACATGCTTTATTAACATCTTCATCGCTACTCTCATTTTCATCATACTCCAGACCGAATTTGTAAGTGTGCGCAAGATTGAAGTCTTCAGCTTGATCGCAGCCAGTCATCTCCGAAATCTTTGCAGAGTAGTTCTTTGGGTTTATTTCAACTGTGTTATGTTCGAGCTTCTCTGAGTTGATTTATGAAATTCGTTTCCCTTTTTTTACAAATGCTTTGGAGATTGTTGACATCTTTTTGGTAATGCGGGTCTCTGCAAACCAAGATTTCTCGTCTTACTTAATAGCATTCTCTTACAAGAATTCATCTTGAAATGAAAAGGATGATGCGGCTTTTAGTACCTCTTTGAACTTATCTTTTCAATCTAATACAATCCAATCATGACCAAGGTTCTTTACAGTTCTAACAGTTTCAAAAATGTCTCAATACTCATTTACGTCTATGATTGTATCTTTTTTACTTAATAGTCTCCTTAATAATTCCAAATACTCTGTCCCGCGAATGTTAGCTGAACGTTAGTTTCAAAAAAACCATTTAGCACACATGCCACTCATTAGGCTTTTTTATTTTGTTTTAGAATAGCAATAACATTACTTCCGTCAAAGCCTAAGCAAAATAAATGGCAAGAAATGAATAGTCGAAATTGAAAATGCTAAATTACTAGAGAAATAATTAGAATCTAAATACAATAATGTTCCATTTAATATAAGAAAGTTATTTCTCTTAGTAGTCCAAAACGAAAGCATATTTTCGTTCACCCTGTACATTTATTTTACCATCAAATTTAATAGCTCCAAAAAATAAATACAGTTTAAAATGTCTGGCTTAAATACGTAAAATTTTTGAGTTTGGTATATGAAATATATATATATATATAATAATATACACAATTATGTACAATAATATACAGGATTTTCCATTTACATTTCCACAACATTGGTGTGCAACTTTTTTGTCACCAAAATAATTTCAAATTGCCCCCAGTGCTCTTAATTTCGTATATAAACCATTGCGAGTATGGTGCCCTATCCTGCATAAGTCCCTTCTTTCTAGCAGAGAATAATGAAAACGTAAATAAATTAGCATAAATTGAAAATTAAAACAAAATATCTAAGAGAAAAACCTACCAGGAACAAACTTAATAAACTTTACTATAATTTTTGCTGCAATAATTAACAGCTATCTACTTGTTTATCAATCTACACTGAACGCTCGAAACTTCTTCCTTTCACTTCGATATTTTCGCGCAATTGCTTTTAAAGGCTGTTTTGAACTTTTCTAAGCACGCAACTCTGGAATGCTTGCGTTATCCCTAAGTTCGTATACAAATCATGACTAATTTTGCAATTAACTACTTAATCTTCAAATTTCGAATCAAAAAAATGAGTATGTTTTTTTTACAGTCATAATCGCAACCAGATAGTACTAATACCAGAATCAGTTCACGTTTTTCTCTACATTTTGAGAGATATACCTACAGTTTTCCGGACGGTCACATATGATTTTTTAATAGCAATCATTATCAAAATTTTCTGGAAAATTAAACCTTAAAGTAAGATTAGATACACCTATAAAAATATTGTTAATTTCAATACTTTCTAAATGTCTTTCGGTGTGTTCTCAGATTCATTCGCGTTCCAAGCGAAATTCCACAGAAATGAAATAGAACGCTTTCAGAATGTCATTTCCTCATGTTCATATCAAACTCTGTGATAATTTTCTCTGTTGCTTCAGCGGATTTATTGATTTTGGACAACTTCTTTGCTGTAAAGACCTATGCATCTACCTAAAGTGTTAAAAAAGAGGCAACTTTCTTTTCTTAGAGTGAAATTATTTTATTTCCTCATCACTTATTTTTTGGACGAAATTTAATCGAATAAAACTAACAACAGCTCTAAATTTGGTAAGAATTTACATCTTACAAGTGTAAAGTTTTGCCCATATGTGTTACAATGTGGGCGAATCCTGGAACTTAGAAATTTTTATGTGACCACTAATATTTATGTAACAAGATTTTTACACAACGAGAAGGTCGCTTGTTAAATCAGCAAAAAATGTTGTTTAAATTCTTCGCTTGTAAGATAAACAACACATAAGTATCGGCACCCTTCGCACCACACAAATGTGTCGTGCGGAGGGTGCCGATACTTATGTGTTGTTTATCATACTACGCCACAGTCCTTGCTATCATTATTCTTTGCTTGTAAGGATAACAATGTTAGTTTAACAATTCCAACTAAGATACGCCATCATAAATTTAATTTTGACTTTTTTTCTAATAAATATGTTTTTTTGGTGGAAGAACAGCTGGTGTTACTACAGGATTCCATTGATTTTCTTTTGTTGTTTTGGCAGAGTGTATGTATTAAATCAATAACAAAATTGTTGCGACGTGTACAAACGAGACCATTTGTTAATGTTACAAAAAGGCAAGTAATGTAATCTGAAACGTATTTTTAAAAATTTTTTGGGTATTAGCACAAACAAGATAATATAGATACTTTGGTCTGTGTATTAGTTCATTATTAGCTAGATAATGATGTTTAAATCTTAGCGCCACCTAGATCCCAGTAGATACAGTTATTCCTTAAGATTGCTTAAATTCACACAAGTAGAAATACATACATAGATTACTGTCATGATGACCTTTGTCAGTGCTACATACTTTTT